>JSUI01006507.1:14142-104257 GCA_000833645.1 Huntiella omanensis | reverse complement strand
ACATGATACCCCATGTTTTAAGTGTTGAGGTTCCATGGGAGAACCCTGAAGCTTTGTCCTACCCCCAAAACATCGAGCTTTCAGACACACAACGACTACACTGTGACACGATTATTTCCCGAGGCCGGTTTGACGAACTTCAAAAATTGATGTCCGCCATGGAGAAAATCTCAGCTGTGAACCAACTATATTGGTCACGACGACAGATGGGACCCCTTCGACAGGGAGTGTTACATTGTAACTTACTCCTGCAAAAGATCACTGGTATCTGCAAAAGAGAAGACCAAAAAAGGCTTATTGCCTCTGTGTCCACTGAACCCGCGCCNCTATATTGGTCACGACGACAGATGGGACCTCTTCGACAGGGAGTGTTACATTGTAATTCACTCCTGCAAAAGATCACTGGTATCTGCAAAAGAGAAGACCAAAATAGGCTTATTGCCTCTGTGTCTACGGGACTAGTATCCGCTGAAAATACTACTAATGAGGAATTCGCTGGGATTGACGAACGTCTCAAAAACCTTTATCCCACAATCATGTTTGAAGTGGGCCGATGGATGCGTCATGAGCATCGAGACTTTGGAATAGGCAATTCACAGCCTATATTATGGGCCGGTTGGGGCGAAACAGGAATGTGGTTTATGAAGTCTGAACAGTACCAAGCATGGTACAATGCTACTGTCGGAAGCGATGACCGATTTTTGTGGTGTTTGGGTGGTGTCGGAATGGGGAAGACTCTTCTATCGTAAGTCCCCCTTCAAATTCCTTCAATGCTATTGATATGCATGCTCACAATTATTTTTTCAGACGTGTGGTCGTGACTCATCATCGGCGAGGACGTGATGGCCAACCCACACCTTCAATTATAGTTGAGGTGCATTTCCATCTGGAGAGTGGGTTCACTATAGCCGAATTGCTAGTGGAGATATTGAAACAGATACTCGATCAAGTAGAGATACCGACGAATGGGATAGTCTGGATTTATGATTCCATAGTGCAAAACAACGCACCTTTCCCGGAAGTCAAGCTTCTACTGACGCTACTACAGGAGCTAATTGCGGTGCACAAAATTTACATCTTCCTTGACGGAATGGACGAAATGGTCCATGATCGGTGCAAGGAAGTCTTGAACCTGCTCATGCCGTTGGGTACTACCCACCATTTAATTTGCTTTTCCCGGAAATCATCCATTATGAACACCGATGTTTTCCCTACCTTCACGTTTTGGGAGATTCAGGCACAGAAGTCTGATATGGAACATTTCTTCAATACCTTGACGGGGTATTATAAAACGCCGAAGCACAGGTATTTATCCACTGGAGACCATGCCAGAATTCTGGAACAGATTGTGGTTAGCGCACAAGGAGCGTGAGTAGTTTCACCGCGCCATCACTAATGAATACTAATATGAGTGTCCATCTAGCTTCTTATTATTTGCTACTCAGTCAAAAGCTATTTGGGAAGCCCATTCACTGGCCAGTTTACAAAAAGCCGTGACCGAGCTTCCAGTGGAAGCGTTTGACCGATATCAGGGTACATACATGCTACTTAAGAGTCAACCACTTCCTCGGAACAAGATAGTTGACATCATTGCATGGGTCGGTATAATGCAAGTTCTACCAATATCTGAGTTTGGCCCGTATCTCTTATCTTTAGTAGGGGAATCGGACCTCGGCGCAATCAACCGCGTTGTGGATGACACTTTGGGATTTCTGCATATCGTGGACAACGAAATCAGGTTCGCCAACAATATTGCAGAGGCGTTTGCTGCTGAACGCTTTGCTTATTCTTTTACGAATTTTATTTCTAGTGTACAGGATACTCTGTCGGGTCCAGACCCTACTTCCATTCCGAGCAAATTGGTGGATGGCTTCAATGACTTCATGGAACGCCGCCCAGACGTCAAGCAATTGTCCGCTGAGTTCATAGCCATGCTGCGAGATGCCTCTCGAGTTGTCGACGTGGCTGGATCCTAACCAAAGAACACATCGTATCTACAACCACCCCTATTTGATTATATCCAAAGTCGGGCGTGCTTTCCTTCTTTAAGGAGTGATATACTCCCCTTTCCTTATACTGCATTTCCTAATATAGGCTAGCCTTCTTAATCAACCATCATACACTTTTGTGCTTACACATGGCAATGCAATCAATTCCTCGTCAACAGATTCTCGGGTGAAGTCTACTGCACGAAATACTTTGAACAATGTGAACATGTTGAAGCAATCATACACGCATTTTGATATCATCTGAGTCTTCTAGTCCTAAAGATAGTGTACTTTCTGGTGAATACTGCCGTATACCTTAATAAACTCTCTTTTCCCATTTACCGTACTACTGAAGGAATCAGTCCCATTTTTCTTGTAACCTCATCGTGCCGAGAGAACCGTGATTTTGCGGTGGGAATAGTACACGTCTACTCTGCATATGCACCTCATAAGCCACATCCATCTAGACCTGTGTATATCACTTTGTGTTCGAAGGACCTGACCACAGCCACCCTACAAAGGGTTCCTACGAAATGGCACTTGATTCTTTCGCTGTATTTCCAAATTTGGGATCTTTGAAATCTGGTGTTACGTGGAGTAGCATTAAATGTCTTCAAAAAGCTATGTTAGTTGTTCCTTTTTCCATGCACAATGTATTTCTCATGTTCAAAAGGCAAACAGCCGAGAGCCTTTGGCGATTTACTTTTGGCCCCTTGTTGTTGCATATGTATGTACAAATTCGTAGGTCGTCATCACGAAATAGTATGTACATACATACATATATACATACGGTTGTTTCCGCTTAAACTCGTAGGATTCGGTTGGAACACAAAAGTCTACACCCAAAGTAAGGCCCATGGGCGTGATCCATCTGCCTTGTAGGAAAAACAAATTAAATGTGTGTTGCCAAGTCATTGGGCTGCGAGAAGTGGACTCATCCAGAAGTAAGCAAGATACAACCGCGAAATGCCTAACAACGAGACTCCGTTGGATGCCCCTAACCGGATAATGAGAGACCTCGTAATACTCGGTTATTCATGAGCAGAGTAAGACTATCTACCTAACTGATCAACGTGGACATCCCGAAATAGATACCCATATCTCGACTTCGGCGCTTCGGTCGAGTTCGTTGTTCTCCAACACTGATCCCATAAGCCCCCTCGCTATCCTTCTTTGAAGTGCTTCCCCACACCTACAGGGCCTCAGCTGTCAAACTAACACAAGCAGACTAAAGTTCGGGACGTGCCGCCTGGTGTCCACCTCTGTTGACAGGGGTTATAAGTTGACAGTCTTGAAGTGGGTCTGTACGTCTCACAAACACAATGAAGAGCAGCACTATTTATACATGTACATACTGTTATTGGACGCAATCTTAATACGACTGATCGTGAAGAAGAGAATTCTAACAATTTAACAGACAATGACTGATGACAACTATCATGTATATCCAAGTGCTCCTCCTTACCCAGTAGACATCCTCGTCATTCAATATCAAAGCTTCCCTGATAAGATTCCTCACAACACATGAGGCCTGAGTACGTACACATATACATACATTACCATAAACCAGAACATTAATATACAACCCATCTTATCATTGACATGTGCCCTAATTTGCAGATACTTCTAGATGCTAGTACTCTCACACTTTCCTTCAATACCCTCATACACAGTACGCTATCCCTCATAGCCCCTGATATCACGAACACCAATAACCAAGTTCAAAGATATCACTTACTTTTGGTATAATGATATGCTGGTGTGCGATAATAAAATACCTACACTCCTCAAGAGGCAAAAACATGTAGCCCTCACCCAAATTAAAGACAATACATTCGAACGGCCTTTCCACCACAACATCTCCATCTTCGATTAACCCTTCAACATAGTAAAAAAGAAGGACTCTCTTCATCTCCAGAACACATACATACATACACATTTACACATAAACACAAATCACAATGTCCCAACCAGGCCTCGCTACAACCCAAAGTCATAGCAAAAAAAACCCACCCGTCCGTCTTGAAACCCAAAAGTCTCAAGCCCGTCCAGACACAGATTGGATAGTCCCGTGCCGCGCCCTACTAATCCCAATCTCCCTCTCAAAGAAAGAAAGACCCGTTTTCGAAGCTCGTCAAGACTATATAGTTGATATACCGCTCGGAATACAGAGCTGGATCAAGGATGGATCTCGCCTTGTGCTCCACCAAGCCGTGCGGAATTATGAAAAAAATAAGAAAAGCAGAAAGAAAAAAAAGACGCAGAAATCTAAACTATGGGTATTAATTCAACCAAATTCTCTACCCCGAGATTCCTCCCCTGGAGTCCTCCAACGTGTCCAACTGCCGGTCAATCTCCATAATATCCAGCATCTCCTCCTCAATATCTCTCTCGGTATCCTCCTCACCCACATCCGCCGCGGCCGTCAAAGTCTTCATAAAGGGGAATGACTCCCCCGCGGAAATCATAGGGTCCTCCTCCGCTGGCTTTGGCGCCGCCGTGATAGCCTTGGGCGCTCTGATGGTACCGGCCTTGCCAGGGTTCAGATTAAAGAGCGTTGTCGACCTATCAGTACGATCAACGACAAGGGCGGAGGCATAGTTGCGCTTGCCGAAGCGTTTACGAACGACCAGGTTTCCGGAGGCATTAGTGGTAGTCTCAGTGCTGCTACGGACAACTACGAGGCGGGATTCGCCAAGGACCGCGAGTTCGATAGGGAGACCGGACGTGAGAACCTCAGTATCTCTAGTCTTGTCCGATGAACCATGGTTCAAGGGGATGTTAGCAATACCCATGCAGCGCTCACCCATGAGACCCGTGTTAAGTTCCTGGATCTTGACCATGCGCGAAGGTGTGGATCCAGGGAAGAGGTTCGAAGCACCAGTCGACTTTTGCCGAAGCTGAGCATCCCAGAAACGCAGAATACCGGGGATAACACAAATGTGTTCGCACGAGGAAATCCAAACCGCAACAGTTTCGTCGAGGTTAGATCCCAATGGGCCGGGAATAGGAGAGACGGTGATCCCACCTTGGATACTCGCCAACTTTCCAGGCGCAACTACAGAGTTGCCACGGATGGGAACGCGGCCATCCTGGTCAGTTGCTCTAAGAAGTGAAGTTCCCTCAATCTGCCCAGTAACAGCAAAGCTAGTGACACCACCGCCCAGAATTCCCGAAGAATTCTTACCCAGAAGGTTAGAGCTCTTAGGGCTGGCACCTTCGACATCCCAGATACCCCAAGTCCCGTCAGCCAGAAGAACAAAGATGGCTCTGCCCGAGGCAATCCAAGCAGCATCAACGATAGATTTCCGAACAGGGAAACCCTTGGCGAATGGCGCATAAAGTGAAAGTTGCCATGACCCTTGGTTCGGGAATGGCCCATCAAGCTCATCCCATGGGAAAGGCGAGGCCGCAAAGTCGTAGATCCGAACACCTTGTTGTGGCTGTACTGTTAACAGCTGAGTAGTATGCGTCGCATTGAATGCCACCGCCGACAAAGGCCCTGCAAGATACTCTGTCTGGAAAGGTTCCAACGCCACAGCCTTCTTACTTGTGACACTCTCCAGCTCTGGCCCCCATAATCTCAGGGTACCGTTAGCCTCTCTGCTGTGCGCTGCCACTATAACCCGAGTCTTTGTTCCAGGCTTGTCTCCGGCCTTAGGCTTAACCAACCCAATAGCAACACCTTTACTCGGCGCAACTTGACCACTGAGCAACGTCACCGTTTCACCCCAAGTCCCCGAACCCGCCATATCAGCCAAAAGCCCATTCCGTAACTCTGCACGCGCCTTGCTCTCATGTGATGGTGGGGTAAGTGGGACTGAAACAAGGTACACATCATTAGTCGCACAACTAACCACAAAGACCATCTTTTCCGCCAAAACCTCCGCACCAGCAAAAGCGCTCTCATCTGTCGGTCTCGTCGGCGTCATAGGCAACACCGCAATATGCAAAACCGCAGTTCCTAGCGACAAGTCCAACGTCTGTATTATCTCGGGATAGGGATCATTGCAAGAACCCTCTTCGAACTCCGGCTGGTCAACAAATGGCTTTTGTGCTTCCTTCTTCGTTGCTGGCTTTTCGTCATCCGAGTCTAGAATCATGACGCCGTCATCTTCGGAGGGGACTTCGGGCGTCGCGGATGGTGACTGGGTATTGTGCTTGGCGATGTTAAGACGGCGACCGCCACGCCAGACGAGAGTAAGACCATTGTCGTGGCCATAGAGGAGGATAGTGGCGCCTTGGGGTGAGAGAATGGGGTAGGTTTTGATATCGTGGGATCGGCGTTGGAGATCGTATCTACTATCGTTAGCTTGCGGATTCGCTCTAACTCTCACAGGTTAAAAACATACGTGTATTGTGTGTTTTGCGCCGTCCGGCGAATGCGGGGTGTTGCCAGAGCCATCGTGTGCGGGAGCTCTGTGTATCGAATCAAAGAGCTTGTAGTTTCCAAACAGGCAAAGTATTCCAATGCAAAAATGGACAAACAATTCCGTCTCGTCAATCGGTAATTAGATAATCAATTTGCTCGTAATTTTCTGTAAAAAGTATCCGCAAGCAATCTTGCTTTCTATCCCTCTATGGAATTCCAACGCGTGGTATATCGCGAGGCTAGAAATCAATGTCAACTATTTTCTGTTAACGGGCAACGACCCACCAGCCTTGTCCCAAAATGGCAGCATGCTATTGTTTTTGCCACCTGTCGCGCTAGCCATTTGCCACCTGCCGAGTCAGTGTTGACATTAGTCTATTTTGCAGGAATCTATTCTGGTGGCAGCGCTAGAATATTTACATGTGCAACATCAATATTTACAGGGCAACGCCAATTGAAAGGTTATAACTAGATTCACTTGTATACGTCACTATCGATACGTGCATCTTTATCTCGTACTCAGCATCACCAGATTTCCCTCAAACTCACCCGTCACCTACATACAATCTTCCAATCTCAAAAACCTCCAAGCAAAGACGATCCTCATCACTGACATCATACCCCAACCTCCCTAACGCTTCAAGTTCATCCAACCGCCGCTCCTATCTTATGTTTTCTTTTCCCCTCCTCTGTGAAGTGCTGCCGTTGTACCCGTCATCGGTTGCCTCCCAAGAAGGCCTAATCGACCGAGCCCCCAACATGAAACGAATTTACACCCCTCATGCTCCCCGGTGACCCTGTTCTCATTTCCAGACATGCACGCACACCCCTTTTGTGATGTCTACAACCCTAACGTTGGATATCGTTGTGGTTTGAACAAAAGTATACTAGTCACCACTAGAGTGTGGATCGCATATGCAGGTACGGATATTTAAAAGAGTAAGCGTGTGTACAGTGATTACATTGATTGAAGTAGATTGTCGTTTTTAATGTGAAGGATGGGGTACGTAAATACGTACATACTGCAACAGATGTGAGTACCAAACAAGGTCGATCGAAACTACCAAGAACGTCACGCCACAGAGTCACAGATTTGGCACAGAGAAATCAAAGTCCACAAGATCATGTCATTTCTATATACAAGACTAAATGAGCCGTGAACAATCAATATGCGACCGAGAAAACCCACACAATGCTCCAAATGTCAAATTACGTTTTGCACCGTAGAGCGATACTCTACTCTTAAGACCCCACCGATAAGCCTCGGAACATTGCGCGACAAGCCCAACCGTGACATTTACAAAAACAAGACTGAATAACAGGAAAAAGGAATCAAATAACAAAGTAGATGGACGCCGCCAGATAGATAACCGAAGAAAGAGAAAAAAAATGGACGCAATAAAACAAACTCTGGATTGACATACAGTCTCGGACCCAAGCGCAATATGAATCACCATGCTGCTCCATATATAGAACAAACGAAGCACCAAGAAAGAATCATGGATTGAACTGAGCATGGAGAAAGTTGCAACCACAGTTGACGAATAAGGTGTGCATAACCGCTAAATATGCTACCAACGGACCAGGGAATCGAGAAAGATACAAAAGAATGGAGAAAAATCAGAAAAGGGTTGAAGAGTTTTGCCGGGTAACCGACGAGAAATGTTTCGTAGAAAGGTATAGAATGGGATATGATTTACTCGTCATTACGCGTTGGTAACCTGTAAACAAACTGTTAGTAATCGCCCCACCAAAAATACAAATAAAAGAATACAAACTTACCCGCAGGATTCTCCGCGAGTAGTCCTCGTTATCGGCAATACTGCCATCTGACATGCGGCGTTGGGCCATGACAGGGTCCAGTCTAGAATCAGAGATGGACATGCTTCCGCCAGGTGAGGACTTGCCATGGATAAAGGCGCTCACGGCAGCGTTACGGCGGTGGTCCTCCTCAATTTCACGGTTTCTTCTCTGGCGGATAAAGAACAAGAGACCAGCAGCAAGGGCAGCAACACCACAGACGCCACCAACAACACCACCGGCGATAGCGCCCGTGTTGCTCGACTTGCCTTCGGAGTCAGAGCTGGTCGAAGAAGCAAGAGCAGCGGACGAAGTAGAAGCTACATTGACCGTTAGTTTATGGATTCCAATGAGTATTAAATCATGTGTTTCAGGGACATACCAGAAGAAGAGCTAGAAGAGGAAGAGGTAGCAGTGGCAGATGCAGAAGATGAAGAGCTGGTGTCCTCATCATAGGAAACATCAACCTCAATACCACTGTTGAAGACGGACCAGGCACCACTTCCGGTAATTGAACCACAAGCCTCTGAGGGGTAAGCTGGGCATGGATAGTTGCAGGTAGAGTCATCGGTGACAGTATCCTCTGGTGGGTAGGTGTTACCACAGTAGCACTTGGTGCCCTTCATGGCGAAAACAAGGTAGTTCTGAGCGACACAAAGAGAAACACCACAGAGACCACTGGAAACCGAGGTTTCTGTGTAGTTACCGGGATCCTCCAAAGAGCCCTGCGACTTGAAGCAGCCGACTCGTGTTTGTGAGCCCGGAGTGGGCGTCTGGGAAGGACCTTGGTAACCCTTTGTCGTTTGCGTAGCGGAAGAAGCGGAGGTGGAGTCGGCCAAGACGCCGGAGGCGAGCATGAAGCTCACAAGGGAGAATGATAGTCTCATCTTGGCGGATGTGTGTTAAGTATGTTGGTGGTATAAAGTGCGACGTAAAGAGTGTCCAAATCGTAGACCCGGGAGTAAATTGAGCGATTCGGAATAAGAAAAGAAAAGCAGGCGATTAACAGAACGAATGTATAGAGGTCGATGAACCAGCCGTTCCCCGTTGGATTAGATGTTATATGCGGGGCGAAGGAATCGTAAGAATTTGCGAACCAGTCGGTCGAGTGTTCGCGCTTAAAGGATATGGCGCGAATCGGTGAAGCAGTTGGTACTATGGATGCGACTTTTGAAAATTCAGTCGGTGTACTGGGTGGTTATTGTTTTGTCGGGTCGAAATATCAATTAGACGGTCGTCGCAATTGACTCTTGAGGGCGAAAATGTTCGTCGATGTTAAGAAGGAACAACAGATAACAGTGGAATTGAGCGAACGTGGGATTGGCTGAGTAGGCGAACCAAGATCGATAGTGATGGTGAGGTTCAAAGTTAGTATCGAGGTAGCGTGAACACCAATTTGAAAACTACAGCAGAACAAAAACAAGATATTCAAAAGAAGGTGGATCGAAGTTCAAACAAAGTCGAAAAAATCGAAAGAAGAAAAAAGGAAAAAGAGAAAAAGGAAGGAGGAAGTTGCAAAAGTCGAGAGAGAGCGAGAATATGTGAGAAGAGTAAAAAGGAAAGGAAAAAGAAACTGACAAAGACCGAGCATTGATCCAGGAATGAGTATTAACCCAGTAAATGGTTCAGTGGGTTGTTCAGAAGGTGGTCCTACAACGGTAATAGCGCACTAGGGGCCTACGAAGTTTGGCAAGTGGTCCACCTGGGGAAGGAGAGCAGGGAACGTGGGAGATCAGACCCGGGGGTGAAGAGAAAACAGGAAGGGAGGGGAGAAGAGAAGAGAAGAAGGGGCAGGGGCGTGTAAAGACAAGACAGCAGCAACAGCAAGATATTGTGGTACACACAGTCATGGAAGTAGAAGCCGCAGTTGGTGTGTGTAAAGAAAGAAAGAGCCAGGGTATCAGTTCAGTGGAACTTCAGTGGTTGGGTGGTGAAGTTAAGGGAAGGTGTACACGCACGCAGTGTCTTGTTATTTTGATGTGGTGATGTGGATTCAGTTGGTGATGTTGGACAAACAGGTGATGTTCATATGTACGATGGTTGCTTACTACAATGATCTACACTGTGAATGAACATATGCATAGAGTGCTTCTATAGTTAAGCTAAGTGACAGTATAAGATAACGGAGATAAAGGAGAATGTGGACAAAGACGGATAGCGACTTGAATGGCATCTTCCTAAAACACCATGTCTTCCACCGGCGGCGAACCTTGGTTTTTTTTCCAAGCCATATCCACCAAAATCGGGTACAGCACTCGGTCCACAGCAGCAAGCCCCCCGTCCCAAGTCAACAACGACCACCGCCACTGCCATCCTCGACTGTCAAACCAAAAGTCGTATTAAGTGTTCTTTGTGCTCTATCACTAGGCTTTCTTCTACAACACAACATACGCAAAACAAAGAGAAAAGAAACTACAACGCCTCAAAGAAGCAACANCACCATGTCTTCCACCGGCGGCGAACCTTGGTTTTTTTTCCAAGCCATATCCACCAAAATCGGGTACAGCACTCGGTCCACAGCAGCAAGCCCCCCGTCCCAAGTCAACAACGACCACCGCCACTGCCATCCTCGGCTGTCAAACCAAAAGTCGTATTAAGTGTTCTTTGTACTCTATCACTAGGCTTTCTTCTACAACACAAGATACGCAAAACAAAGAGAAAAGAAACTACAACGCCTCAAAGAAGCAACATGATGATGATACTTGCAGAGACGGCCACTACCATAGTAAACCGAAATCATATCCCTGCGTTGACTTCGTGGACTTGGAGTGTTTACAGTTGGTGCACAGACAGATAGTTATGTGGCTTTGGATGTTGGTCCGCCAATGTGAAGCCAGTCACTAAGGTGGGCTGAGCAGATAAACTCTACCAACTTTCTTTCCTTCGAGGCCGGATATAAATCCTTGAAATAGTTTGTCCCTCGTCTGTTCTTTCAAGGACTTCAGGAGAGCATGTACATAAAAAGAACGAGATCCAGATGCACGAGTTGCAGAATGCAGCCAATCATGACCGACATCGGGCTTAAGAACTGCGAGGTTGAGGACCGGGAAGATAAGTGTATTGATTGGCTGGTCAATGATTTGCGGCCCCACTCTCGGAAGGGATATTCACGCCTTGTGTTTTGGGTCGGACATAGAGAGTAACGAATCATTTTTGGTGGTAGTCTATACTGGTTCAGTGAAGTATGTGCCTATATAACAAGATGAACACATACCGCACATGCGTGTATTTACATACAACGCATTGAACATACACAGGGAAACATGGTTGATTTGTCTAGCCAACAATTCAATATATCCAATCTTTAGCGACTTGGTTTCACCAGCTTCCGTCGTCGTAACTGTAAAAACAAACTTACTATGCTAATTCTTCTTTTTTCACAATAGCTAGGCACACATATATGTGCAACTCTGTGACGATCTGCTTTACTCTCGAAACAGCTCCTGTGATCCTCCAAGCGTATGCACGGCATGCAACAGGTCCTACAGACCAGAGTAGTAGCTCTTGGACTTCCATGTGGGATTTCCTTGTAGCTGCAGAAGAATTCTCACAAATTCAACATAGCTACATGCAGATGTACCAGATAACATGTAGTGTGCGCGTTGACCGTGTTTCCGTTGGTTGATTGTAGTCGTAGTCAGGTCTGTTCGTGATAGCCAAACCCACAAAAAAAACAGGAAAATCTACGTTCACTATATCAAANAGAGTAGTAGCTCTTGGACTTCCATGTGGGATTTCCTTGTAGCTGCAGAAGAATTCTCACAAATTCAACATAGCTACATGCAGATGTACCAGATAACATGTAGTGTGCGCGTTGACCGTGTTTCCGTCGGTTGATTGTAGTCGTAGTCAGGTCTGTTCGTGATAGCCAACCCACAAAAAAACAGGAAAATCTACGTTCACTATATCAAACAACAATGATAATGAGCAGCGTAACTAGCGTTGTTTGTTCCCGGAGTCAAGGGTCGCTGACGACTGTAAGCAGGCATCAGGCGCACGCATTCACCACTTACGGCACAATGCCAATGGGTCGCTAAATTTACAGTACTCCAAAACCGACCGATATATCCGCAATACATGAACACCAAGTCCGTCAGATCACATCAAACTTGCAGAATGCATCTGGCAGTCTGAGGGAACGGGTAGTACAACAGTCTGGCGATGAATGGATTGGCCGGTTTGCGCTGTGCCTGGTAATTTGTCTCAACAGAGAGCTCTGAAGCGGGCGGCTGCAAAAACGTTATCACGGCATGCATGTTGAAGCCTTGCCTGGCTGTTTGGTTGGTTATATCTAACCAGCAAGGACAACTGAGGCAGTGCAACGGGAGGTCCGCCAAAAAAAACCAGCCCCCCAATGACCACTATTGGCAAAATTGGGGGAAAGAAGAAAATGTTTGGAATGAATTGCGACAGCTCTATCAGAGATGTTTTCTTTTGCCACATTCTCAAGGGATTGGAATACTCGACTAGTCATTTTGCTGGAAATGTACATTCGTTGGTTCAAAGTCAAGTTCCAATTGTGTTTCCTCTTATGTCTGAATGTTTATTCTGGGAGCCACAGCATGATAAGACGATAAACAGGGAAACTTGTGAAGCTCGGTTGTAATCTCGGCGCCAGTCACGTGGAGCAAAGAGGGGTGTAATATCCAATACATAATGTTGAAATATGTATATATATACCTACCACGGCAATGTATGTATGTACATATGTACCGACTCGACATATTCATGCAATCTTGCTTCTATTTCTTCATTCTATAATGAGTTGTATGGATGTGTGTCGATGAAACACAAAACTGAGTCTTACTTCCTTCATCCTCTGTTCCTGGCCGAAGATCCGCCCAATAGAAGCCATTCGTCAGGACGATCTGACGCCTGTACGCTCGAGTGGTGTTTGAGGTTGTGTGGAGAAGGAATAAGCAAACGATTCCTATACTAGGAGTTAGTCGCCTGCTGCAGCCAATTGTCTTCTAAAGAGCGCTTTTAACTAGCCACAAGCGGGGTAACCTTAGGCAACTTTATGGCAGTTTTCACAGTTAGTCAGGGGCTTCTCTATTAAGTTTACATTGACAGGACACTAGACAAAAGCATAAGCAGTTTGATTTTCATTTTGGCATGTGGCTAAAGATTCTATCGATACCGACCATTCCAAGACTCCAAAATCCAGATCATCGCCATCTCGCCACTACTCGCTAATATGCTACATAACCCCACAAGGCTCAGTCTGCATATTCCCCAGTATTTCTTTAGGTCTTCTTTTCTCGGTCGATTTTTCCGTATTCTTTAGCGCCTGCAACAACAAAGTGAGAGAAACCAAAATATACTGCATCCACTAAATCTGAAGTCGGGGACCCCCTGACCTTGTTCACTGATGTCTTGATAGTTTTGATGCTCGGTGGCTTTCGTCTGTGAGTCTGTTCGGTGCCTCGTAACTCGCGCCGAGGCTTCCAAGAAACGGCTTGGCGGGAAGCCGTATCAAGGAATCGGCGCCGTGAATGGCCAACTTGGTCCGTCAGTGTACCTGTACATATGTACATACATACATATGTGTGGATACTATACTTACATGACCATTGTGATAATGGGGCCGTTCATTGCCACGTCCTCATCCTAATCCAACCCTACATTTTTGTCCTGCTCTCGTGGACTATCTGTTATGCATCATCAGTTGATGTCAGCAGTCCTCAAAATGACTTCAATACGAAGTTTACCATCCACTGCCTCGCCAAGAGGGTTGGCAACGGAGATGGGCACTGTACATCATGCTTTATGCCGTCTATTTGAAAAACTTCCGTGGCACTTTCACACCGCTGCATCTTCGTTGCCCTTTCTGTTCGTTCCGTCCGTATGTTACTTAAGCCTCGCCCTATTCTGCCCTGCCTGTTGTCTAGGTTTACCCGATGCACAGCCTCAGGGAATTATACGGCAATACATGGAATAACGTGTCCTAGGCCTGTAAAGACAAAACTCTCGGTGGTTTTCCTCCTGTACGATGGCAACAAAGCTGGAGATCTTTGATACTAACCCATGTATATCCGCTAACCCTACAGCATGTTAAGATGAGCTCGAAGTTTATTTTATGGCGCAGCTTATTGTCGGAGTTAACTCTTTTGATAGAGTTAGTGATGTTTTCAAGGCTTTGTCAACTATATTGGTTTGCTTTAAAGAGCCGAGTTTCATGTCGGCTTGCTGCGTATATGTACTGGATATGCGTTGTTGGATGGCTGCTTACTGATAAAACCCAGCGACGGCAGAGAATCTTTCAGCCTGTTGTGTGACGAAGTTTCATAACAGCTGCATGGCTTCCGAGAATTTTAGACCTTTTTGTGATTTGTCTCTCAGAATTCTGGATTCAAAGGGTATTTCTGTGCTTTCTGTGAGATCAGTGATCTTTACCACTCACACAAACCCTATACATACCCTAATAGCGCTCAGGATGACACCATCATCAGGTAATTGTGCACATTGCTCGGGATGTCAATGACGGTTATGGACCGAGCCTTACATTCACCTGCGGACCGCGATACATCACATTCGGACTGCAATTTATTACCGACCTCTGGAGACCTTTTGCGTGTGATTCTCGAAACGGAATACCTTATTTGGCAGTTTTATTGAGACATCGTGACAATAGCTATTGACAAAAGACCTACGCTAGGTGATGTGATTTGTCGTCAATAAGGTTCTTTCCGCATTTGAATTGACCTGTAGTTCGGTCAGTCCACAATTGCCTTGAATAGAGCTGAAAAAGTTCGTGTGCATCCATTAGAATTTCCTTTTCATACAGCTCGGATACACTTTACCCATTCGAATACATATATCCATGCCCTCTCCGGCCTATGGATATTAACTTTATCGCTCCCATCACCTCATCCCTTGGACACTTTGTTTACCTTAATCATCTTCGTTTGAATCCATCGCCATGAAGTCAATCTCTGCTCTCGCCGCCTATATTGCTCTCTTCAACAGCGTTGTTTACGCTACCACCGAGGTCAAGCAAGTCGCGGTTATCGGTAAGTCGCATTTACACATGAATGACCCCACATTTCGGCATCCATCGGCCCCACATCACGCACGACCCACACCGCTAACGCGATTTTCTCCGCATTTAAGGTGCCGGACCTGCCGGATCCTCCGCGGCTTACCATCTTCGCAAGTTCGCGGATGAGGCTGATATTGCTGTCAACATCACGGTTTTCGAGAAGACTGATCGGATTGGTGGACGCACGTTGACGGTTAACGCGTGGAACAGCTCGCTGCTGCCTATTGAGCTTGGGGCTTCTCTCTTTGTGGAGTCCAACAAGATTATGTATGGGGCTGTTCCCGAGTTTGGACTGACGTTCCAGGATCCCGAAGTGAGCGATGTTGCTGGGCCAATGGTCATTTGGAATGGAAAGGATGTTGTACTCAATGAGCCTGAAGATGGCTTTAGTTGGTCTGACTATGTCAAGTTCTTACTGCGCTACAGAACTGGTCCAACCAAGTTCACATCGTTGGTTAGTTCGCAGATTGCAAAGTTCATTAAGATCTATGATTCACCCATTTTCCCGTTCAGCTCATTGACGGACGCTGCCAAGAAGCTTGATCTGCTTGGCGATACTGGTATCAACGGTAGAAAGTATCTTGAGCAGAACGGGATCAACACCAACTATGCCAATGAAGTGATTCAGGCGGCCACCCGTGTCAACTATGCTGCCAACTTGGATTATATCCATGGTTTGGAGACTGTTGTTTCCATGGCTACTACTGGTGCTACGCAGGTCTCCGGTGGAAACTGGCAAATTTTTGAAGAGATGGTCCTGAGATCCAATGCTACTCTGTACAAGAACACAGCTGTGTCTGGCATTGATTTGACACCTGGGAAGTCGGGAAAGTACACTGTCAAGCCGGCCACCAAGCTTTCTCATAGCACGTGCCTTGACGCGTTCGATGATGTCATTGTAGCCAACCCATTCCAGTTCTCTGGTATCACGATTCCTAAGAGTATCTTTGATACCAAGACGACTGAGATCCCTTACATGAGACTGCACGTCACTATCTTTGCGACCCCGCGCAATCTTTCTTCGTCGTACTTCAATATCGAGGGAGATGCACCCACTATGGTCTTGACTAGTCTGGCCCCTGGTGATGTTTCCAAGGAGGGACCACAGGGCGCTGGCTCTGCCGGGTTCTACTCGGTAAATGCCTTGCGCCAGGCCGTGAACCCCACCACTGGTGAAACTGAGTTCATCTGGAAGATTTTCTCTCCTGAAGTTGTTACTTCCAAGCTCCTCTCCGACCTCTTCGGCACGAAGATTCCCAACACCTTTACGGGTAAAAACAGTCCCATCTCGTGGTACCACCCCGACGTCTTTTGGTCATACCCCATTGAACTACCCCGCACCGAGTTCCAGTCTCCCCAGATCCACGACGGTTTGTGGTACACATCTGGTATGGAGGCCTTCATCTCAACGATGGAGACTAATGCGTTGATGGGTATGAACGTGGCGCAGTTGATTGTCAATGGTTACACGAGCGAGGCGAACACGACAGCGACGAAGACGAAGGAGGAGGGAAACTTTAACGCTGATAAGAAGCACTAGATTCTATAGATGTTCAAACTAATTGGAGGGCAGTAACCATCTGTAGGCAGCGGATCGTTATATAAGGATTTTTATCATGTGTTCAAATGTCAAGCAAAGTTTGTTGTCGTGTGGCGTAATATAGCGGTGAATGACGTTGGGTGCAAACTAAAATCCTTCTAAATTGCAGCCTAATTAGTGGGTTGCCGCCACAGGCCTCCGCTCTAGCGCTTGGAATCAGGGTCAACTTACATGCAGATGGCAAAAAAGTGTGGCGGTTAGTCATGATTCAGTTGATTCAGTAGCGTTGGCATGTGAATCTAGGGGACCAGAAGGGTGCTTTGGATGACTTTATATTGAGTACAGATGGACGGGTAAAATCGTCTCAAATCTTTGAAGATTTCCTTTTTTCCTATATGGTGTCCTTTTGTCTTCTTGTACATATACTACTGATTTTGTTTCAACCTTCACCTATACCCATAGCCAACTCTAGAGACTTCTAAAACAATCTGTCTCCGCCTTATTTTCTTCTGTCGTCGGTCCCATTGCATCCTATTTCGACGAACCCTTGCTTGCTTGTTCTTCTTGTTCCTACCAGGCAGGTCAAGCACCTTTCAGCCAGCCTTTTCTTATCACTGCTTGTTATCTGTTTCTTATTGGCTCACTGGCGTCACTTTGTCTTTAGAGTTCGCTCGGAACCGCATCCGTTTTTTCTTCTTCTTTTACCTTGCATTTGTTGTTGCTGATAGTGGGACCTCCACAGCGCATTTGTTCTACGTCGCTAAACTGGCCCCTTTACTGGTTTTGAGTTTATTTTCCTTATTTTCGTCTTTCTCTTGTGACTTTGTTGGCAGTTATCTGCTATAAACCGTCGTCATGTTTATGCTCCGTGGTGGTAAGTAAACAATCTTCTGCCCCCCTTATTAATTAACCCCTCTTCTTCACGCATTTCGTCATATGGCCGCTTGCGCTTTGTCTGTTGTCTTCACAAATTTGCACCCTAGAAGGTCAGAGTGGCCCGTGACGACTTTGACAGCTATGGCGCTAAGTCCAGGGTTGGCTGGAACGGGAAGAAGGGCGGTTACATTTCAGTTGACTACAACGTCAAAGGGAGTGTTTGGAATCTAAAATGTTGTTTATACAACTTGATATATACAGATACTAACCATATTATTCTTGTCTATCATGTAGTTGGCAAACTCATTTTTGGTGCCGGAAACCAAGAGGCATTGATTGAGCTTCCTCAGGGTCAGCTCTACCTTGTTCGTCCCCAGTCTCCTAAGGGCTACTCGGAACTTATCTTCAAAGACTCCGCTGCCCGTATTCGTCGGACCACCGCCGAGTTCCAGTACCAGCTTGTCGTGCAACGTGTCTACGAGGAAGGCGAGGAGGAGCTTGCCGAGGAGGAAGGAAACGAGGAAAACGAAGGCCAGACTTCGGATCGCGATGAAAAGTGCTTCTTGCTTAACCGGGACCTGCACTTCCGTGTCGAAGTGCGCGAGGCTTCTGAGACTGTCCTTGCGTGGCGCGATTTGAGCGGCGACAACGGCGACGTCTACGAATTCATTTGCGACTCTTCCGTCCCAGAGACTCTGATTGCGCAGTTCCAGCAGGTTGCTTGCCACTGCCAGTACGAGTGTCTGTACAAAAAGCCATATGCCACCGCCACCGAAGAGGATCTTGCCCAGTTCAACTTTGACGATGATCAGCCGATTCCCCCAGCTTCTCCCATTCACTCGCCTACTCTGAACCGGTCGATCGACTCAACTGACGCCGTCTTTGCCAAGGCTATTGCCACCAAGAACGGAAAGACTGCGCAATTGAAGGCTCAAGCCGAGGCGCAAGCAAATGCCGACGTCACCCCAGCTTCTCTCGTGGAGGAATCACCAATTGTTGTTATGGAGGATGACGATGATTTCGATATCCAGGCGCAACTGGATGCCGAAGCTGAGGCTGAAGAGGCCGCTGCTCAATTGCACGCCGAAAACTATGCTGAGGACGACCTTGACGACGAAGAAGCTGAGCTTAGAAGGCAGCTTGAGGAAGCCGAGGCTGAATACGACGCCCAGCATGCGGAGGAGCCCGTTCCCGAGGCTGTTATGGAGATTGCGGCGGCGCCACCCGCTATTAACGAGTATGTTGCGGCTGAAGCCGAGCTGCACTTCTTCGACTTTGTCTCGGGTACGTTTGTGAAGAAGGCCTCCAAGGTTTCGGCGGTTGTTACCGAGGTTGGCAGCTGGGAGTATTGGCTTGAGGTTTCCGGCAGCACGAGATTGATTAGCATGCCTATTACGCCTGATATCAACCCTGTCTTCAACTTCGAGTTCCTCTCGTTCATCTTCAACCAGCACCAGCCTGACGGCAGTGCCAACTCTTGGTTGTTGCGTTTCACTGAACAACAAACCCTGGAGAAGTTCCAGGAGGGTCTCCTTCGTGCTCTTTGGGAGCAGCTGAACTTGACCAAGTGGACCAAGGTCAAGGATGTTGAGCGTGATTACATTACCGATGCCTTCAATGATCTTACTGTTGAGGATAGTGAAGAGAATGAGGATCCAGAAGAAGAAGAAGAAGACGAGGAAGACGAGGAAGATCTTCCTGGTGCTCACAGTGGTGACGAGGAGGAGGATAGCGATGATGACGCACCAAAGAAGCAGACCGACGGTCATGTCAACTCACAGCTTGCCGTTGGTTACAAGCACGACCGGTCTTTTGTGGTCCGTGGATCCAAGATCGGTGTGTTCAAGCACACCGAGAACGACCAGCTCAAGTTCTCTACCAATATCTCTCGTGTTGAAACGACCAGCGGTAAACTGTTTAGTCCCAAGAAGGTCATGCTGCACAACGAGGATCGCGATCTGATTTTGCAGCACGGCACTGAGACCAACAAGCTGTACCGCATGGATCTCGAGTACGGCAAGGTTGTCGATGAGTGGAATGTCCACGATGACATCCCCATCACCACTTTTGCGCCCGAGAAGAAGTTCTCGCAGATGACCGGCGAGCAGACTTTCCTTGGTATCTCACATAACGCTCTGTTCCGTGTTGATCCCCGTTTGTCAGGAACTAAGTTGGTGGATTCTCAATTGAAGCAGTACGTCTCCAAGAACGACTTCTCCGCGATAGCGACCACGGAGAAGGGTTACATGGCTGTTGCCAGCAATAAGGGTGATGTCCGTCTGTTCGACCGTCTCGGTATCAACGCCAAGACTCATATTCCAGCTCTTGGTGAACCTATTATCGGTTTGGATGTGTCAGCGGATGGTCGCTGGTTGCTGGCAACGTGCAAGACGTACCTGCTGCTCATCGACACTCTTCAAAAGGAGGGTAAGAACGAGGGCAAGCTTGGTTTCGAGCGGTCGTTTGCCGCCGATAAGAAGCCTCAGCCACGGAGACTGGCGCTTACTCCAGAGCACGTAGCGCAGTTTGCGTATGAGACGAAGAAGCCTGTCACGTTCACGCCTGCGCGTTTCAACACGGGTGAGGGTACTCAGGAGACTAGCATCATTACGGCTACCGGTCCCTACATCATTGAGTGGAACTTGCGGAGAGTGCTGCGTGGTGGAAAGACGCAATATCTTATTAAGCGTTATGTGGAGGATGTTATGGCGGATAATTTCAAGTTTGGCACTGACAAGAATGTTATTGTTGCGTTGCCTAACGAGGTTAACATGGTGGGCAAGAAGGCTCTTAAGAAGCCCACCCGTGAGAGTATCGCGGGTAACTTTGCTGGTAGACGGCGGAGTGGAAAGTCTGCTTTAGGAGATATCGTGGAGGATGCTTATTAAGTTTTTAATTTAGGATAGTTGTAATATAAAGAGTTTTGACGTCATAATTGCGCACATTTGTTCTTGTTAGTGGGGAGTTCTGATTGGACGGGTGTAAGATATGCTTATTAAGGGCTTGGTTCTATGAAGGATGGTTGGGTTGTAACACAGACTTAATGTCTCAGTCATGTAAGTGAGCGTGCCATCACCTACTCACTGTCATCGTCACCAGCCGTATCTTCATCAGATTCATCATCAGAGTCAACAGCCTTCCTTCCCCGTCTCGCCGGTCTCGCCTTCCCCTTCGTCTTCCCCTTAGCCTTAGCCTTCGGCTTCCCCTTCGCCTTCTTCGGAGGCTGCGAATCATCACTCTCATCCCCATAATCATCCTCCTCCTCCTCTTCCGAAGTCATAACGACACTTCCATCATCATCGTCATCGGAGTCCACATCGCTTTCTTCATGGTCATTATCACTTTCCGAATTATCCATTTCATCCTCCTCGCTATCCCCTTCAATCACAATCTTCTGCATCTTTAAACTCCCCGGGGCAGCCTTCCTTCTCGTCCTCGTAGCCCCGGAGTTTTCATCGGTCCCCTTGGCTCCCCACATCTTATCAACTCTCTCAACCTCTTCTACATCCGCTTGTAGTTCTCTCTCTTCTTTAATCTCCTTGGCACGCGCCTCGCTGAATCGGCCCGTCATACCGATGGAGTGCAGGAGGGATTTCAGATGGGCGATCTTGGCGCTTGCGGAGGAGAAGGGGGCGAGTTCGTGGGCCCAGGATTTGCGGAGTCCGCATTTGACGAGTTGGGATTGAAGAGTTTTGATTTGTGGGTTGGTGGAGTCGTCTGATTTGGCCTTGGCCTTGGAGGATTTCCCTTTGTTTTTGGACTTGGGGGGACTGTCTAGGACGGAAGAGTCAGAGTCGGAGGGGGCTGCTTCGGGTTCTTCTTCTGAGGGGGACTCTTGGGCTTTAGTCTTGCTGGATGATATACTACCCTTGCGACTCTTCTTGTTCACAGGGGCTGTATCCTCATCAGCCTTTCTCTTCCCCGATCCATTCTTCTTCGTCCGATCGACTAAGCCCTCTTCCTCCTGGTCCTGTGGTTCCTCTTCAGCCTCAGCTTCCAGGTCATCCTAAAACCAGTTAGTTAATCTTTCAACACCCTACTCAACCGTAATAAACTTACAACAACGCCCAAAACAATGCTCTTACTCCGGGCTTTCCAATCGCCCTTTGAGAAAAAGTCAAGCGCAATGCCCAACTCTGTCGCAGTTCTCAATCGTACGGAGTTCAAGGTCAATGCCTCTTTCTCACCACCGGACCACGCAGTCTTTGTAGTTTCTCTCAACACCTCCTCTAACCGCTCATCACTAGGGACTTCTGTCATTTCTCCGGTTAATGCAGATGTTATTTTGGAAATTAATTAACAAAGAACTGGCTAATGAATTGAACTAAATAACGCCGATGATATCTCAAAATCTTGTGATATATACTCCCCGCTCTCACCCCCCGTCACACAAATATGTACTCAACGCGCACGCGTACCTATGGGCATAACCCTAACTATGTCTATTTGATATGCATGAGATGAATAAAATAACCCTATAACTTATACAGTATTGACNAATGCTACAGTCTTGGCCATTCTATACATATATAAAAACCATAGTTCCTACATTTTAGCGGACAAGTTCGGCTACAAGGAACTCTAATAAACAAACATCAATCAATCAATCAATCAATCAATCAATCGAATAAAATAACCCTATAACTTATACAGTATTGACAATTAAACCCTAGCTGATACGTTGGTTGCTTCTGACTTGCGAATAGCTTCATCAACCGACTTTGTAATGTTTTCCTCACCAATCATCTCAATAATTCCACTTTCCTCCATGAGACGACGTACTGGGTGGCCCTTTGCAGGGCAACGACTAAAGTAGACGCCCACACCATTCTGGGTATATTGCGTGACGATTTCCTCGAGGACTTGAGTTCCCGAGCCATCAAGCGATGTGACGCCGTGGATGTCAAAGATAATGTTGTGGTTACTATCTTGTGCACGTGTTGATGGAAGAGCAGGATGAACCATGGCTCCGTAACGTTCAAGACGACGGAGACGGGAACGTAATTCACCCGTGTTAGCAAATGTAAGAGGTTCAGGAATCTTAACGATAAGACAGCCATCGACAAACTCGACTCTATCAGCGTGTGTCTCGGCGTTTTCAAATCTGTTGGTTCCAGGGATCCGTCCGAGAATCTGGATACGTGGACGTGTAGAATGTCTAATGACTTGTAAAAGAGATAAACCAATGCCAATAGCAATACCCATAGTCAACGAGAAGAAAATCGTAGTTAGGAAAATCGTACCCATAAGGGCCAACTCAGTCCACCCACTAATCCGCAGGAAGAAGAAAATATCATGCGGAGCTTCCTCGATGAGAGACCAGGCGACAACGGAGATCATGGCGCTGAGGACGGGCTTAGGGATGAAGTAGAAATAGGGAAGCATGAACTTGATGCACAGGAAGGTGATCATACTGAGAAAGACGGAACTCATCGGGCTAGATCCACCGGTTGACTTGTTCACCTTGCTACGACCGTATCCGCCGAAAGCGGGAAGACACATGAAGCAGGAGCCGACAACATTGGCGACACCCAGAGCGACAAGTTCACGGTTGGGACTCAGTTCGATGGTTGGGAACTCAGGAGAGGCACCAAGACCTTTTGCAGCGACAGACGACTCGAAGAAACCGAGAAGGGCAATCAGGAAGGAAGTGCTTATGCCGCTGTGAATGTGCTTAATCATGGATGGAGTAAAAGGCCACTGGAAGTCAAAGAGACCGCCTTCTCCAGCGCGAACAGGTCCAAGAATCTCCACACCAGCGTCTTCCCATTTATACCAAGCACATAAAACACATGACCCAACAACAACCAGTAAACGATCTGGTACATAGGCAACCCACTTGTATCTAGGCTGCATTCGGGCCTTAACCGTCCTGAAAAACATGATAGCCAAGAAGCTTACCAACGCCACCGACGCCGTCATAGTATGAATATCCCCCCGATGTTTCAACATAAAAACAATCTTATCCCACGAACTCCCATGCGCCGCCCCCGTCTTCTTCGACAACGCCGCCAACCCTAACTCCGGAATCAACTGATCCACGGCAATAACGAAACCCACCGCGGAAATGAAGCCGCGCAAAAACGGCCGACTGAGCACACTATCCAGGAAACCTAGCCTAGCCAGCCCAGCAATAAGGACAGTAGCACCGGCCATACCTGCGACGACACCGGCGATGCGCGCATGTAACTGGTCGTCTTCCTCGCTGCCGGGGTTCGCGTCGATGCTGGCTTTGACGACGGTTCCCACGAGGAGGGAGCCGGCGGCTTCGGGGCCGACGACCATTAGTGGGGAGCTGCCGAGGATGGCGTAGACGAGGGGGGCGAAGAAGAAGGAGTAGAGACCGTTGATGGGCGGGAGATGCGCGAGGTTGTCGGCGAGTGAGAGGGCCATGGGGATGTAGATTGAGGCCATGGTTAGGGCGGCGGTGAAGTCGCCACTGACGTAGGAGAGCTTATATTGACCGAGCCATGTTGTGCATGGTACGTAGTACTGCATATACCTATGGAGACAGACGGCGACAGTTAGTATTTTCGCAAGAAGTCATTGTCGCAAGTAGCGCCTTACATAACAAAAGCTTCCTTGTTAGTCTCCGGTCTCCGAAACCCCAAAGTCTGCTCCCGTTCAAACTCCGTCTCCGTATCCTCCCCGCCCACCACAAAACTCGGCTCTCCACTTCGCTCGCCATTTCTGTCGTCATGGCCATCTTTTCCTCCATCAAAAGTGCCATGTCGCGAGTCCCCACGGCCACTGTCCAGCAAGGCCGTCGCCTCATTTATTTCGCGCTCCGCCATAATATAAACTAGGCACTAAAACAAACAAAAAACAATAAATATAAGTGCAAGACTAGTGGCTATTGAATAGCCTGGTGTCGTCGTCGTCGACTATCTCGACTGCGAATGCGATGCGACAATGTTGATTTATATAATTGAATGCAGGTATAGTGGACGGGCGTAGGGGCAGCCACCGACGTCAGTGCATTGCTTAAGCGCGCAGGTCAAACCTAGGGGCTTTGTTCAGGGTTTNCTGGTGTCGTCGTCGTCGACTATCTCGACTGCGAATGCGATGCGACAATGTTGATTTATATAATTGAATGCAGGTATAGTGGACGGGCGTAGGGGCAGCCACCGACGTCAGTGCATTGCTTAAGCGCGCAGGTCAAACCTAGGGGCNGAGGTAATGACTGATGGATCCTCCGCACCTCAACAACAGCGGGTATGGCTCTCCGCCCAAAGTCTGATAGAAATGACACCGAGTAGCCTCAAAGGTGCCATCCCGAGGGTTGTAAGGAAGAAGGTTGCATTGCTTAAGCGCGCAGGTCAAACCTAGGGGCTTTGTTCAGGGTTTTTGAGGGTTTCTGTGGAGGAAGATAGGGAGACCAATAGGCAATTCAACATATCTGGTCGTGCCTAATTCAGTGGTTGGAGTACATGAGAAAAGGCAAGGGATTCAATGTGTTGGATTGATAAACGTCATGATTATGTCAATAAACACACATGTAGCTGCGGGGTAGATTTTAAAATCAATTATACGTAATAGCCGCTTAGTCATTATACCGTGTACCCTTCCAAGACCCTGGTGGTATTCTCTTATCTACACTTCAGCTTCATTGACAAACAAACCAGCCATTCCCATGCCAGTACCGATGCACATACTTGTGAGGAGAATCTTCTTCTTTTGTCTCCGGAGCTCACTTAAACCAGTGACGATTTGCCGAGCACCGGTGCAACCAAGTGGGTGACCCAACGCAATAGCTCCACCACGAGGGTTCATCTTAGCATGGTCCAAACCAAGGAAATCCTTAGTATAAACCGCCATAGTAGCAAACGCCTCATTGACCTCAAGAACATCAATATCATTAAGCGTAAGACCATGCTGTTGCAACAACTTGGGAATCGCAACAGTCGGGCCAATACCCATGATGCGCGGCGAAAGCCCAGCCACTGTACTACCCACATATTTGCCGAGAATAGGCTGGCCTAGTTTTTGCGCCGTGCTACGCTTCATGAGGAGAACTGCGGCAGCGCCATCGGTGATTTGCGATGCGTTGCCACCGGTTGTCGCGGTACCCCACTGTGGGAAAGCAACACGGATTTTACCCAGTTTTTCGGCCGTAGTACCGGGGCGGATACCCTCATCTTTGGTGAGCGTTACACTCTTGAGCGCACCGTCGGGGCCCTTGACTTTGGCAACTACAGGGACAATCTCATCGTCGAATAACCCCGCCTTTTGCGCAGCTTCCGCGCGACGGTAGGATTCAGCAGCATACTCATCTAGAACCTTGCGCTCAAGCTTGAAGTCCTTAGCGACATTCTCACTGGTCCAACCCATAGGCTCGATAGCGTCGCGGGCCTCTTGTGAGCGGGAAAGGACATCCTCTGAGAAAGGCTGATCGATCTTATCGCCACCAACTGACATGGATTCAGCACCAATAGCGATACCGATGTTGATAGAACCGCACTGAATAGCCTGCGCAATATCGGCGGTAGCCTTGAGACCGGAGGAACAGAAACGGTTCACTGAGTATGCGGATGTAGTATTAGGGTAGCCGGCAGCAAGCGCGGCGCACCGAAGCTTATAACAAGCCTTCGCATCGGAGACCTATAAGGAAAGAAAGTTAGAAGCTATGCGACTAAGACGGGATTCACCAGAACCTTACATTTCCAACACAGATGTCATCAACAAGCTTGGGGTCAAGCTTGCTGCGTTGGTTAACTTGCTGAAGGAGGAGAAAGATGATGTCCTCAAGTTGCGAGTCTTTGAAGCCGCCTTTGAAAGACTTGCAAAGAGGCGTGCGGGCTGCATAGGTAATGACGATGTCGTCGGGGTTCTTCTGGGTAATTTTGGCGAGGGCCGAGCCTGGCGCAAGGTGGTTCAAGAGAGAGGAAATCCGTTCAGCCATTTTGATTTTGTTCAAGAAGGTAAATACACCATAAGATTATATTCAAACAAAAAAAGAGAAAAAGAAAAGAACCTCCAAAAACTTTTATATCACAAGCAGCGTAACATCCTTCCTCTCCAAATCGCCAAATGGCTCTCATCCAACCTCCAAACGTTCCTTCCCGATCGAACCATCACTAAGGCCCCTGCATCGCAAGCCGAGGTTCATTTTCTCAGGAACACAGTAACCCTAAGTGAACGGACAGTGGGCCGGGCCAGGATGCCGTGCATTGAGCTTTGAACATTAAGCTTGGAGACGGATTTCGGTTTGTTGAGACGGGATGTGGAAGAGATAAAGAGGAGCGTGTCTGGCTTGATTTGTGCCGAGTTTTTGTACCGAATGTTATTTACCGAGTCAATTCAAGTTAGGATTCTGGAACATCTCATGTACATGATCCTTTTTATTCCTTTTTGGTTAGTGTGATGCATGCCGTGGAAAATCATGTGAACATCTAAACAAACTAACATTTCTCCATTTCAAAGAAATAGAAATCCCCTGTCGTCCTGTCGCACATCACCCTGCCACCTAAATACAACGAAACCCCACCATCATGTCCGCCATCGCCGCTCTTGGTCTCTCCGCCCTTCACGGGTACATTTCCGTCCTCGAAATCTTCCTTTGGACGAAACCTGCCGGTCGTCGGGCCTTCAACCTGCGCCCCGAATTCGCTGAACAGACCAAGGTTCTCGGTATGAACCAGGGTATCTACAATGTTTTCCTCGCTGCTGGTCTTGCGTGGAGTTTAATCCACGGGAACGCCGTCTTTGCCCGGGAGATTCGTACGTTTTTCGCCGGTTGTGTAGCCGTTGCTGGTATCTTTGGTGCTGCTACTAGCTCAAAGAAGATTCTCTATGTCCAGGGTGTACCGGGACTCATTACTCTCGGCTTGACGTTGGCTGGGTTTTAGAGGGTCTCTTGGAGACTCGAGAAAGACGGTGTAACCATAGATTCTAGCTAAACTTAAATGCAACCTTTTGATAACAATTCAATGGTCTCATTGTGACAACAGCCCTGTTTGCTAGCTTGAACCCTAAATACCCCTCCTTAAATGCGTCTTCTATGATTGGCTGTTGAGCTGGTTGCACATGGTGAATCCTGAATCCTACTAATTAACACATTGTACTCGAAATCTAACTACCGATCTGAAATAAGGTGATAGGTTGCTTTAAATAGATTGAGATCTATCCTTAGTCACCCCCACCATCGCCATGTCCCTCCCACCCAACAGTTCCATCACATATAGCAGTGACCGGCCCAGCAAAGCTGATCCCGCCGTCCGAATTCTTCACTACAATGACGTTTACCACCTTGAAGCCGCTAGCTCTGAGCCAGTAGGTGGCTATTCACGATTCATCAGCGTTGTCAACGAATACCGCAATGCTCCCGTAACCGAGTCAACCGGCCTGGTGACCGTTTTTTCCGGCGACGCCTTTAACCCCAGTCTTGAAAGCTCCGTGACTAAAGGTTCTTGATTACCCTACCCCTGTCTTCTGTCGGACCTCGACTAACATGCGGTGATCTTCTCCCTTACCACCCAATTAGGTGAACATATGGTTCCTGTTCTCAATCAGATTGGAACAGATGTGGCTTGTGTTGGAAATCACGATCTCGACTTTGGCGTTGCCCAATTTACCCATCTAACTAGCAAAACTACCTTCCCCTGGCTTCTCGCGAACGTACTCGACCCAGCTCTTGGCCCAGACACGCCCCTTGGAAACGCTAAGAAGACTCATTGGCATACTACACCCACTGGTCTTAAAATTGCCTTTGTGGGCCTTGGAGAGCGGGAGTGGCTCGGTACGATTAACTCGTTGCCTCCCAATATTGAATACCGCTCTGCCACGGCGACGGCCAAGGAGATTGTACCGAAGCTGCGTGAGGAGGGAGCGGATATGGTTATCTGCGTCAGTCACCAGCGGGAACCTAACGATAACAAGTTGGCGGAGCAGACGGACGGATTGTTTGATTTGATCCTTGGTGGCCATGATCATTACTATGCACACTCATATGTGAACGGTACCCACGTTCTCCGCTCTGGAACCGACTTTAAAAATATCAGCTACATTGAAGGCTGGAAGCGTCCTGATGGAAAGTGGGACTTTGATATTCTTCGTCGGGATGTCTGCACAAATACCCCCTCTGACCCTACGGCCGATGCTCTCGTTGAGTCGCTTACCGCTTCTCTCAAGAAGAATCTCGCAAAGCCCATAGGATGGACTTCAACTCCACTTGATGCCCGTTTCTGCACGGTGCGGACAGCGGAGTCCAACATTGGAAACTTTGTTTGTGATATTATGCGGGGTCATTATGATGCTGATGCTTGCATCATGGCCGCAGGTACTATTCGTGGCGACACGGTGTATCCACCAGGTGTGATTTTGTTGAAAGACATTACAAACTGTTTCCCATTTGAAGATCCTGCTATCTTCATTCGGTGTACTGGAAAGGCTATCTGGGGCGCCCTCGAGAATGGCGTGTCGCAGTACCCAGCCCTTGAGGGTCGTTTCCCACAGGTATCAAACATCCATTTCAAGTTTGATCCTAAGTTGCCACCTGGGAAGCGCATTATCGAAGCCACCCTCGGTGGAGAACCCATCGATATGGAACGAAAATACACGTTGGCCACTCGGGGATACATGGGTCGCGGAAAAGGTAAGTGCTACATATCCGATCCAGTTAAAATGACGCCATAACTAACCTCCAACCTTGAACAGACGGTTACGACGCCTTGTTGGTGAAATCGGAGGGTGGTGAATGTGAAGAGATTGTAGACGAAGAGAACGGGATCATTTTGTCAGCTATGATGCGGCAATACTTTATGAGCCTAAAGACCGTTGGCAAGTGGTGCCACTTGAGTTCCCACTGGCAAGACGTGGCCGCGAAGGTTCCTGTGAACGAACAGGGGCCACCACCTGCTTCTGAATCTGACATCAAAGATGCCAGTGAAGAGAAGCCAGACACATGGACAACATGGCTGTCTAAGAGACTTGGGTTTGGGCGGAAGCCTGAAAATGATAATCATGGGGTCGATGGGTACGAGACGTCAGATGACGATGAGACGGATCCAGAGGAACATGATATTATCGAGCGCGAGCTGCTTCTTATGCGGAAGTTTGTTGCTATTTGGGCGCGCAGAGCGGGGTTGAAGACGGCGCTGTGTGACGATTCTAAGGTGAAGGATTTGAATGTTGATTGGACGAGAGTTATTGGACCTAAGCTTGAGGGAAGAATAGTTATGGTTTAAGGTTCAAGGGGTAGTGTTACAGAGTTAAACTGTGTAGATTTATATCTACAAATTGGTGGAATAGAGCGAGAGATTTCAGAGAGTCATGAGAATAAAATACGGCAATACAATGGTCTCGTAGTCAAATCTTGGGATTTTTGTGATTGATTGTTTTTCGTGTCGGGGATTATAGAGAATAGTACTAATATAGGCTGATAACTGCGGGGCATGATTTGTACACCCGTGATTGAAGACCCGGGTCTTGTCTTGTGAGAATCTACGTTACACAGGATCACGAAACAATGAGCCCGCATAGATCCAGACTACATAAGAAACCGCAGGGGCCACCATGTAGTCATTGAAGCGTATCTTGGTCGTGAATCAGCCCATATGACCTGGTGTATCAGTTGCAACATGATAACAAGAGACTGACCGACTGGGACGAGACAGGGACGACATTGGACACCCAAAGTCTCCACCCCGGTTGCCTTGGAGTAGCTGCGGCGTAGCCGGCGTCACAATGTTATTTTATGGCCTATATATATTCTGGCGTTGGTAGGCTCAATATGTTAGTCCCCACATTGACATGAGTATGCAAAGACATGTACATGCATTATGAAGGTCACATAGATGTCACCGCATAGACTTATTCGACCATCATTCAAAACGATATATAAAAATGTTTGAATATTTATTTCAATATGGCCCGAATGTTTTAGACCATGACAAGCTCCTCTCTCCATCCAGTGATCATTTCCGTATGATGTACACCCACTAAGAGGGCATACTCGACAAAGAGCACCTCACCTTGTGAGTTTGCACTTCGCACTACAAACGGGTGATGAAATCCCTCAGCTAAGATAACTTCATCGTTGATTTGACTGTAGGAGCAACCCACGGATAGATTGCCATCTGATAAAATGCCAAATTCATGACCAGCCCTATACATCCGCCAGCAGACTTCAGCCATTCTTGGGTCAACCTCACCATCGCCATATTTATCGATGTCCAAGTAACGTCGCAAATGTTCTTTGATAAATACCCCGAAAGACGGTTCATAGCGCAACCATTTAAGCAAGAGTTCCGCGCCTTCATCGTTCATCTGATTTCCACCAAAGCGCGCCGCCATTGCCCTTCTGAGCCCTTTGTCGTCGCCTTCTCGAAACAACTTCACAACCTTAGCTCGGTACATACACCGGGCATATAGCTTTCCCCAGCCTGGACCGCGAACGAATGTTGTATTTTCGAATGTGTCTGTTCTTGCACCTTCGGATGATGGCCTTTGAAGGTCAATAAATCGACTGTGGTAAAATTTACCGGGGAACAAAATGCTTTTGCCATACGGAACCCAAGATAGTAAAGTGTCTGCCGGCGACAGCGCCCCTTCGGAGACTGGCTGCAATCCGTGATTCTCCCAAGGCAAGTGAAACCCATAATGATTCGTTTTCAAAGACTCGAATATCTTTTCGGCTATATCCAATACCACCTCCTCGTCGGGCTTGTTATAGTCAACTACTATTTCAAGGTTTTTGTAAATCCCGGCGAGGGAATATAAGCGGTCGCGGTTTAGATTCACCCGCTGACTCCTACACGAGTCATCATATGCCCCGGCAAAGTTCATGTTCCCCCCCGAGCAAGATTCGAGTTGATCGATTAGATAAGTTGAAAATGGAGTTGTAGTTCTTGATAGCAGCGATATTCCTTGTCCGAAAAGGGCATTCCCAAAGCTCCCGGTCCATGGAAACGACCCACGAATAAAAGCAACGTCATCGTCAGATTCGATCCTATCCATAGTTACTGTGATTACTAAAATACACCACAGTGAAATCTTGCATGTTCCATACAACAAGTAATCCTCTCTGCGACCTTTGATTCTAGGCCATTGCGCGTACCATCTAGCCCGCGGGTATTGGGATTTATTCAATTCGTTGGTAAATAACGGCCATAGTGCACGATATTCTTCACGGACGGCAACCTCTTGGATAATCCAGGCGCGAGTCCAATAGGCACTGTCAAAGATTGGGCGGAGATTGATCCAGTTGACGTTCGTGAGTGCGTTCAACAGCCTCCTCCGGGAATCGTCATTGTTGCGCCAATCCAGTGAGCCTTGAAACAAACGGTTCAAGTCTCGCGAAATCTGAACTGTTTCGGATTGAGCAGAGCCAAGCCACGAAATCAAACGATCTGCTTTTTCGTAAACAGTGCCCATCATCTGAACCTGTTGAGCCTTTTCTTCGTCGTCTTCTTGATTAATACACAAAGCATCAATCCACAGCCGAATCGGTTTTCTCTTGCGACGTATATGCCATAACGCCGCCATGAGGTTTTCCGTGACTCCAATAATGCCGGAGTCAAGATGCATGGGATATGTACCCTTCGGGCTGCCCCAAACATACGACAGACACGTGTATTTGCCTGTGTCATGAGAAAAGTTGTGGGTGAAAATAGAACATCGGAGTGAATCTAATCCCGTCCCCGGTAGTAGTGTGACGATTCGGATTTGTGTGTGTTCTTTAGATAACGGTTTGTGGCTGTATGACAACGGTCCAAGTGGTCCACGAATCTTGAAGCCGGTGCTAGGCAAGCCGGCCCGAGTGATTCTCCGGTGGCTGAATCGGTATTCGTTTGCTTGCGGGGCTCCTGATTCATCCAAAACAACCTTGGTATCTACTATCGGCGCGAAGTCTTCATTCTGCCCTATATAAAGTCAGTATCCGCCATTTGAGACGAAGCTACTCATAGAGCAGCACTCAGGTAATAATGGACGGTTGACAGTGTCTGATGTTTAAAGAGCCCAGCGCGCACTTACAATGTTCGTGAGCTTCATCCTCGGTCAGGAAACCAATAGATTCCTTGCCCAGCGGATGTCGATCACAGTACTGAAACAATACCATGTTGGCAGTATGGCGACTGGATAGTCGGCTTACTCGACAGCTTTAGAACTCTCCGGTCGAAAGCTTTGATGGAGTATAGTACTACAAGATTAGAAATGCTTAATATGAGCTATTCTGGGTCAATGGACCTTCGCATCATTATAACTGTACCCAACTTCAATAAGAGCCATTTCACCCTGGCTTTTTTGTTCCGTCAAATGCAACCATCCTATTTGAATACTCACACGTTATATGCATTAAGGGCCATCTTTCACGACAGCCCCGCAGTTCGGCATATGTCGACTTGAGTAGGCTGGCATGCAAAGCGGGGTAAATGTAACCCACGGCTGTCGGACATATGGTGTTACGTCCGACTCCATAGAGGGAACTTGTTGCTTCGAGTACGATGACGTCATTGTATGTACGCGCACACATACATACGTGCATGGAATTTGACGACAATTAAGACCCCCACGCGGAGCCTTGGGACCAAAATTTATTCAGCCATAGGCCATGTCTGAACATCAATAAGATAAGCCTGCCAATTAATTCTTCCTATGGCCCCTCCCGCCTTACATCGCCAATCATCAACTTGTGAGTGGAGACACTGCCAAAGTCGGTTGACCATGGTAGACATCCATGTATGGAGGAGCCAAAATATATTTCTCTGAGGTAGATAGTCAGATGTATCTGTGTTTAGAATAACGTGAATCGCGGGTTAGACTATCGATCACAACTCAAGCGATAGCATACACGAGATGGATATGCACATGTTTGTATATCGCCGTGACTGGCGATTCCCGGGTACACGACGCTCTCATACAGGGTCGCAGTGCCCCACAACCATTCCCGCGTTGATAGGAGCACACAGGGTTAATCGATATCACATTTTCAAACTGCAACTCCATCTGCAAACAGTTTACAGTTACTAACACCCCATAACCNTTTCTCTGAGGTAGATAGTCAGATGTATCTGTGTTTAGAATAACGTGAATCGCGGGTTAGACTATCGATCACAACTCAAGCGATAGCATACACGAGATGGATATGCATATGTTTGTATATCGCCGTGACTGGCGATTCCCGGGTACACGACGCTCTCATACAGGGTCACAATGCCCCATAACCATTCCCGTGTTGATAGGAGCACACAGTGTTAATCGATAGCAAATGTTCAAACTGCAATTTGCCCGCAACTCCATCTGCAAACAGTTTACAGTTACTAACACCCCATAACCTTCACTATGTTACACACGTTGTTAATACTAACACCATCTTATCACCGACCTCCCAATGAGACTAGCGCACAAAGCCCCGTTCGGTCATGTCAGTTGACCGTTCCTTTCTCGGTAACGGAACTTACAGCTGGCGTCAAATGGGAGTCTTACGCGTGTAAGACACTAGCGGTAGGTTACTCGGCATATTTCCGCGAAATGATGGCGACACTCGTGCTGGATACTGCGGACGCTTTAGATATCTGCGCCGGTACATGTTCATGTATACTTACACTCAGTAAAAAGACCTTGCGAATATAGAGATGCCATCATTGGCGCCTTTCATAGTATACTAAAGAGTCCCGCAGCCTTCTAAATCACACATACCTTTCTTATATCTTAGAANCCGGTACATGTTCATGTATACTTACACTCAGTAAAAAGACCTTGCGGATATAGAGATACCACCATTGGCGCTTTTCATAGTATACTAAAGAGTCCCGCAGCCTTCTAAATCACGCATACCTTTCTTATATCTTAGACTGGCCCAATAGCTACATGTAGTTGTCAAACTTAGTGCCTAGACTTGTACACGGTTCCGCTTTGGAATAGCCTCTCTTTGCGTACAAGTTGAAAAGAATCTCTAGTAAAAAGGCAGTGTTTCGTCTCATCTGGTATCTGTTGGAACTCGACCCTCTTTGCATTTTGCCAACCAACTCGAGCTTGCTTCTATGTTGCAATTACTGTTACATGGAATCGCATATAGAATCACTCACGTTTCAAGGATACTGCCAAGTACTGTCATGCCATACATCTATACTTCTTGGCGAAGAAGGAGCTCAATCGGAGGTCCCGGTCAAGTCGGACGGAAGCGGAAAGGCGGATGAAAGAGGGGAAAAGATGAACACGGGAAGAGAGATGGAAGCGAGAAGAGAGACGGAAGCGAGAAAATCATTTCAAGTAGCAATTAAGCACGCGGATAAGTGGGGATTTGGATCAGTATAAATAGGGGTGGATATTCCCTCAATTGTAGCTACTCGAAGAATACAACACAAGTTCAACAAAGCTTTAACACTTCTGGTAGATGTTACATCTGCACATTGTAAGTTTTCCAATGCACCTGCCGTCCTTTTATGTTCATTAGAACCCACTCGACTATTCTTCCGCAACGTGGAGCAGTAAAGCTTCGGGACTTTTACACGCTCTCTGCTCGACATTTATATGTTCACCCACTCCCATGAAATACTTCTGCGCCTCTCCGACTCACGCACACCAGCTCGACAATGACCCGTTTCCTAACACGTACTCATAGCATCAATCGCCGTGTCCTCCAACGGATTTCACACTCTCACCAGCCAGACAAAGTCCACTCGCTGCATTTCCAGCAAGTGCAGCCGCATCAATGAGCACTTCGTTTTCTGTTTGAAGTGTGGCGGGCTCACCGGTGACTACTTCACCGAGCGCGCTCCTAGCCTGGTGTTAAAGCCTGGCCATGGACGATACAACAAGGATTTCGACCGGTGGTGTGAGTTTTGGGATCCCGCCGTGGAGCTTCCCAAACTCCGGAACGATGGTCAGCTTGATATCACCCCACTAGGCTATTCGACGCATGATAGTCTCACGGAGATCCTCAGACCCAGCGGGAGCCCCGGGCGCATCTCACGGATTCATAAATTCAAAGCTGACCTGACAAAGTGGAAGCGGGATCAGGCGAACATGCGGGCCTCACTTGCGCAAGCATTTGAGTTAAATAAGACGGTCTCGCAGTCTGCCAACAAATGCAATGAGACCGAAAACGTCCCGCAGCCACGGACGGAAATCTCGTCGCCACAACTTGAATCCTTGAATCGTGTGACGGGTGTTTTGGAGAATAAATGTGGATCGACTCACGAGAACCCGGTCTTGACTAGTGGGGTCGACCACGGCCTATGCTCGGGGATCAAAACGAAGCCTTTGGGGGTCTTCGGTGACGTCAGCATCGACAAGACTGTTAAGCTTAAGGCCCCTGCTGCGTCTGAGGGGCAGGCTGTGCGAGTGGTTACCACGTCTCAATCTACAACTTCACAGGTGAAGACGATCAAGGGTACTGGCCCCATCAAACCCGTACCTATGCGGTCCGGATACAAATGTGAGACTTCAACTTTCGTGCCTTTGATGCTCCCTACCCTGCCGACTCCCTCCGCCAAGCCCGTAGCACCCGTCGAGTCCAGCACTCCCACAAACACGAAGAAGCCTGCAGTAAAAGGCACTACCGCCAAGCAGTCTGCGGCACCCAACGACAACCCGGCGCCCAAGCGTAAGCGGGATCGGCCGTCTAGAAAGGATATCGCAGAAAGACAGCTTGCTGGTGTAGAGTCCCCAAAGAAGCGGCAGCGGGGACCCGAATCGAAGGTTCCCGTTCTACCTATCATACCGGAGGCGCCAGAGATTCTGGTGGCGCCTGCGGTCCTAGAACTGCCCCAAACACTTAAGGGCGAAACCCTGTCAACGACCGGCGTTGGGGAATGGGGTGCCAGCCCATCTGCGTCGACTGAGCGTCTTCTTTGTGTGGAAGGGCATGAGATCTGTTTTCGTCTGGCGTCTTTGGGTTGCACTGTGGGAAGTTTGTTTTGCTTGTCTGTATCATCATTAGGGCTATCATGTAGATTCGCTGTTTATGTTGTTTTCTGTTTTATTATGGGTTACGCGCTGCGAGGGAGGTTTAATAAATTTACATGACCTTTCTATATTCATACACTCCACAAGCAAGACAAATACATACTTGGTAGATAGTAACCCTTTCATATCCGCTTTGTTTTCACATGATTCTTCTCGGTTGAGCCTAGGTGGCTTTGGGGTATGTACGAAAATCGGTTCACTTACATAGTAATGTTGACGACACCCGCGCCTGAGGGGCTAAGGCGAGGACTAGATGTCATATATTGGTCTGTAACACGTAGATAAAAAGATCAGTTGTCGGAGGTTTATCTAATACTCGGGATCAATAGACTTGGCCAGGACATGTTTATCAAGTTCCATGTCACCGGATGTTGTTTTCCAGTTATCTCGTTGTAGTCAAGTATCTAGGGGCCCAAGATCCCATACTTGCCCATCCAAAGACCTATCGCGGTTACGCTGACTCAAGTAACACTTGCTCCACACCACCAACTAATAGTCAGTATCCCCCTCTGGTCTTGTACCGCTAACCATGACCTTTCTAATATGAGCAGGCTGCCGCATATGGTTCCTCGCAGTACATGTCGGGACATGGAGGGAGGGTGGAGGCAGATGTGCATTTTATATCGTTAGTCAGCTATGTATCTACAGTTATACATGGCATAACTCAACCTACTTGTCAAGTAACTACTATTGCATTAGAGTTATGTTAGTACCACTGCGTCAAGCCGAAGTGGATCCTTTGGACTAGTTACTCGTATGAGCATGTTGTATGAACATTCAAGAGTAATAGTACATTTTCTAGAGTTTCATAGGAGGGATAGTGAAATCGTTTTTGTGTTTATTCAGCATGTATGTTCCCTTCTCTGGGGAGGGGAGAGGAAAGAGGGAGACAGGGACCACACAGGGACAACACTGTACACCCAAAGTCTCCGGCCAAGTTGGCTTGAAGTAGCTGTGGCGCAGCCGACATCACAAGCTTATTTCAAAGCATTTATATTCTGACGTTAGTAGGACCAACATGTTTCTCTCCACGTTGACATGGCTATGCAAAGACATGTACAAGTATCGCCAAAGTCACACGCATACCACCGGATACACAAATATGATCAATATTCGAAACCATGTATTTTAATCCCTAAACCTTTGTTCAAATATGACTCGAATATTCTAGACCATGACAAGCTCTTCTCTCCATTCAGTGATCACTTGCGTATGACTTACACCCGCTAGGAGGGCACACTCGACAAACAGAACTTCACCTTGTGGGTTTGCATTTCGTACTACGAATGGGTGATGAAACCCCTCAGCTAGGACAACTTCATCGTCGATTTGACTGTAGGAGCAACCCACGAATATATTGCCATCTGACAAGACACCAAGCGTATGGCCACTTCCATGCATCCACCCAAAAACTTTAGTTATTTCTTGGTCAGCCTCATCATAGTCATGCCGATTGATGTCCAAGTAACGTCGCAAAAGTATCTCCAGAGTCGCGCTAAAAGGCGGTATGTAGCCCAGCCACCGGAGTAAGAACTGAGTGCCTTCGTGGTTCGTCCGGTTTCCACCAAATCGCGCCGCCATTGCCTTTTTTAGCTCATTGTTGTCGCCTACTTTGAATAACTTCATGACCTTGGCTCGATACATACACTGGGCATATAGCTTTCCCCAGCCTCGGCCACGAATGAATTTTGTGTTTGCGAATGTGTCCGTTCTCGCACAATCAAATTGTGAGTTTCGGAGGCTAACAAAGTTACCGTTGTAGAACTTTCTGGGGAATATGATGGTTTTGCCATACGGAACCCAAGATACTAAAGTATCCGCCAACGGCAGAGCGCCCTCGTAAGCTGGTTGCAATCCGTGATTTTCCCAAGGCAAGTAAAACCCATCGTGATTCGTTTTCAAAGACTCGACTATCTTTTCGGCAATATCCAATACCACGTCCGTTTCAGGTTTATTGTAGTCAACTACTATTTCAAGGTTTTTATAAATCCCGGCCAGGGAATATAAACGGTCGCGGTTTAGTTCCACCCTCTGATTTCTACACGAGTCACGATATGCTCTAGCAAAGTTTATGTTTTCCCCCGAACAATATTGGAGTTGATCAGTTAGATAAGCTGAAGATGGAGTTGTAGTTGTTGTCACCAGCGATCTAGCTCGTCCAAAAAGGGCATCTCCAAAGCTCTGGATACATCGAAACGACCGACGAATCCGATGAGAAGCGTCATCATACTCGAGCAATTGTATAGCCTCGGTGATTACTACAATACACCACAGTGAAATCTTGCATTGTCCATACAATAAGTAATCGTGTGTGTGTCCTTTGATCCTGGGCCATTGCGCATTCCGTTGAGCTTTCGGGTATTGAGACTTGTCTAACTTGTTTTCCAACAACGGCCATAGTGCACGATACTCTTCACGGACGGCAACCTCTTGAATGATCCAGGCGCGAGTCCAATAGGCACTGTCAAAGATTGGGCGGAGATTGACCCAATTGACGTTGGTGAATGCGTTCAACAGCCTCCGCCGGGTACCGTTATCAGTATCCCAATTCAATGAGGCCTGAAACATACGGTTCAAGTCTTGCGAAATCTGAGCGGTTTCGGATTGAGCAGAGCCAAGCCACGAAATCAAACGATCTGCTTTTTCGTAAACAGTGCCCATCATCTGAACCTGTTGAGCCTTTTCTTCGTCATCTTCCTGGTTGATGCACAAAGCATCAATCCACAGGCGAATCGGTTTTCTCTTGCGACGTATATGCCATAACGCTGCCATGAGGTTTTCTGTGACTCCGATGATGCCGGAATCAAGATGCATCGGATAGGTACCCTTCGGGCTGCCCCAAACATACGATAGACACGTGTATTTGCCTGTGTCATGCGGAAAGTTGTGCGTGGAAATAGAACATCGGAGCGGATCTAATCCCTCCCCGGGTAGTAGTGTGACGATTCGGATTTGTGTGTGTTCTTGGGATAATGGTTTATGGCTATATAACAACGGCCCCAAGTGGTCCACGAATCTTGAAACCAGTGCTAAGAGAGCCGGCCCGAGTGATTCGTCGGTGACTGAATCGGTATTCGTTTGCTTGCGAAGCTCTTGATTCATCCAAAGTAACCTTTGTGTCTACTAGCGGCGCGAAGTCTTCATTCTGCCCTATAAACAGTCAGTACCCGCTATTGTGGAAGAGACTACTTATAGAGTAGCACTCTGGTAATAATGGATGGTTGGGGGTCGGTAATCTTGAAACACCCTGGTGTGTACGTACAATGTTCGTGAGATTCATCCTTGGTCATGAAGCCAATAGATTGCTTGCCCAGCGGAAGATTCTCCCAGTACCAAAGGAACACCATGTTGGCAATAAGGCCACTCGTTAGTTGATTTAATCCGCGGTTTTGGGTGGCTTTTTGAAGAAAAGGTTGGTTCAAATATTTTGTTTGATAACTGTGACGGTTTTGAATTCACCTCTCCAGCGAGCAGCCAGTCCTAGCATAGTTATGATTCCACTCCCCTTTCGAAGAAGCACCGCATTGCTGATTTCTCTCCGAGTACTTTCACCAACGAATGTAACCGTACCAATCAAATACACATACATACTCCGTGCATTATGCATGCCAGCTGCAGTAAGAATCCACTAGGTCATCATACATAGGCACTTTTATGTGGGCTGACATACAAAGCGGGGTAACAACTGACGGATTGGGTGTTAACTGGACTATCCCTGTTCCTGGAGCCAGATAAAGCTATGTCTGTCTACATCAAATCTTCTCCCGGACTGAGACTCCTGTTAGAATTATCCATCTTAATATATGTGTGCTTTCTATAATAGTACTTCCCGTGACACTACCTCACCATACTCTTTACATTGGGAGGCATCAGCATACCACTGCGCCAAAAAGAAGTGGAACCTTTGGGCTTTGTTACTAGTGCTGTTCTATCAGGGACTATATAGGAGGCAATTCCGTATACAGTGAGAACGAACACTTAGTGAGCAGCCATCAGACAGGGCAGAGACTGACAACAGCATCCACGAATACCCTGCGTTCTGAACTACACCCAACCAATATTGGCGACCCTAGTTTCCTGATGGCCATGACATCGTTAAGTGTTGATCTGTATTGAAGTGAGACCTTGCGCAATCCGAGGCCTCCGTGATGTGGTTTTGAGCCAACATTTGATGGCTAATTTCTTAGGCGCAAGTTCCAAAAAGATGATACACTTGGGCAAGCTTTAGATACGCATCCACATTCTATGAGAGTTACCCTGAGCATGGGGCCCATCAGACCTCGCTTGAATTATTAATTTATACATAGTTCAATCAGACATTGTTCCCACGTAGGCCAGTATTTGTCTAGCACGTACACATGTATGCATCTATTGTAAATACCAGTAAGTCACGTACAGTAACCCTCCGCTCTGCGACGAACCACTATTCCAATATCAATGCATGGGGAGTTCATCCTTGTGCTACGATTTGTGCTTGGCTCGCTGGGAGATTCCGTAAAAGGACCCCACATTTTGCAAATAAGAACTAATACGTCGATTCCGTGAAAGATGGAATTGCACAGATAAAGCGTGTTTTCACCTAGCAGGCTGTTTTTCATATACATACATAAATAACCCCCTCATACATGACAAATCACTTTCACACTGCAATACTACCGTGAGCTCCGCTTGGTATGGCTCTTCATCCATCTCTTACACGTCGGGCTCGGCCGAAAGTTTCAGTCCCATAGGGTACGGGTACGAAAGCCTGACTGGGTCATCCCCCGATTCTTTCTCGTCTTTCAACTGTGCCCTCTTTGTGGCATAATATTCTAGATAGGCTATGAACTCTTCCTGTGCAAGATGATATTGGGTCGGATGGATTCGTGGAACCCAGGCGTTTACCGTCTGTTACGTCGTTGAATCCCGGAATCAACACGAATCTTATGTTTCAGCCTTACGTCCTAGATGACCAAGTCTATCCCGCCATTCCCACTGGTGAGTACCAACCCGGTGGACCAGCTAAGATGTTGCTGTGAAGTAGACATGAGCGGGCCTTTTCCGGTCCGTCAGCTCCAATGGGTGATTTCTATTGTGTCATTCCAGGAAAGTATACATAATAGACTAGCCAATGAAAGTCTCTTTTGAGGTTATAATCCTGGTTTCCCAACACAAATACGTTGTACAAAGAAAGACGGCCCGTTGTAACCTGTAGATCTATATCTCTTATGCCCGTACTACAACTCGTACAGCCCGTAGACCTGGTGATCTACGGTCCGGAGCCTACAGTCAACTCACTGTTCTGTAAATCTCATATCAGAACCATAAAACTCCTCTGGTTCTCCATATAGCCTAGATCTACACCGAACAATGGTTTCTTGGGTCTGTGTAATGTAGCTAGGCATTCGGTCAGACACGGGCCGAAGATGGTCATGGGTAGATCACACTCCGATGGGTGAGTCGATCGGCTCGTTAGGGTTTTGTGTCACGGTGGGGGTAATAAGGCGTGAGCTGTGGATTGTCTGTGATTTAGTCAGGCGTGGCAACATAATATCGATGTGAATTGGGCCTCACCGGGAATGGATTGTCATAATGTGTTGCTCATCTAATAGTGACCTCACATTGCGGCCTCACGTCGTTACTCCTCCATTTTACCTTCGAAATACGAAACAAACATGGCTATAATTATCACCAGCACCGTTCCCTCCTTTCGTTTTCTATGACGTATGTTCCTACATACATAGGTCTCCCAGTGGTAGGGTCTAACCCTACTCCATAAATTGAGGCGCAATATGTAGGCAGTACAAAACGGTGGCAGCTCAGCATTCAGGCGGCGGTAAAACAAGCCAATTATAGAAGAAGTACAGCCTGATGAATGCTACGTTAGGTTTTTTGGTGTTTGCTGGTGACTCCACCTTGACAGCCTCATAAAGAGAATTTTGTCTGATACTGTCAGAGTCTGTGCTCTGTGAGGAGTTTGGATAGTTTTGGAAACGAAACAGGCGGGCGGCGGACGGGATAAACGAGGTTATTTACATGTGTTCATGTGGATTTGACGTACATATGTACATACTGTATGTACAGATATGTAAGATTTTTGAAGGATGGCCTCGGGAATCCCGAGAGGTAGGAAACACGTCATATGTCACTTTAGGTAGAGGAACCCACAGGGACAAGTAGTTACTGCGGTGGGAAGTAGCGGGGAAGTATAGGGTTGAAAAGTGACGAACGGTGACTTTTGACGAATGGTGACTTTTGACGTCATGTGAGGATAGGCGGCTTGCGGATATACGGAGTCATGGGTTGGATTGGATTGGTTAGTATAAGATAGAATGTTAAATAACACGTTACGAGTTGGGCGAGAGTGGGTGCATGAAGTATGAAGGGAAGAAAACGATAAGCGACAATGTAGGTCAATATATGACGTAGCATGGCAGGTGGGATGGATGTATAATTGTGTTTATAAAAGGAGGCAGGACAGGGAAGATGGTTTCGGTGATGATGATGTATTGCAGGTAGTATTTTCGCAGCGACTATGTTGGATCTGAATAGACAAGAAGTCTTTCACAGCCATGACTTCGCCCCATGACAAGTTGAATAACCGCCCTTCAAACAATCGTAGATAACTACCTACACATACATACGTACTTTCCTACCTACCTCGATCCAAAAAAAATGCCGTCCGTCATGTCACAGCCCCACCCCCCTACATAAATTCAATCCCACAGGAATCCAGAAAGCTCGACAAGGCTCGAGAAGAAGAAGAGGAAAAAAGGGAGGCACAAAAGTGTTCACCCCAAAGGAATGGAAGGGGCAGTGAAGAAGGATGCTGGATATCGTCATTGTAGAGGGGGAGGTGTTCTTTTTTTGGGAGGACTTGCTGGGCCGCTTTCATGTTGGTTTGGTTGGTGGCATGGGCACGGGCCTTTTGTGTCTTTGAGGTGGTTTGAGATTTTGTGTGTACATACAGAGAGAGACGGGGACGGATACGGCGGACACATGGTGCATTGCAGGATACTACTGCATCGGGATGGCCGGGTTGGTTTTGAGGGTATCGTGTACGTATGTACATAGGCATTTGTATTACGATTCGATCTTGCCTCTGTAACGTATGAACAGGGTAGTTTGCCACAAGGTCATACAGCCCGGTGATAATCGATCTACATAGATACATAGATATCTCCCACTTCTTCTTCTTCTTTCTCTCCACAACAAACGCTTTGACTTCCAAATCCTCACCACCAATCCAACCAACCAATAAACCCTGTTCACCATCCTATCTCCCCACATCCGCCATAAAACACCTCTTCTCTTTAGAAGCCCTTCAAGCCAAATACAAAAGCAACAACCCCACCTCCTCCTTCTTCTTTCTTTCTTTCTTCTTTCCTTCTTTCCACATTCTCTTTCCCAAAACGCACCACCAAAAACCTGAAGCCTCAAAAAACGCAAAGACCACCACCCCACTCTGTGCCACCTACCCACCTCAAAGAACCCAGTCAGCCATTCACTGAACAAAAACCCCTCAAAATGTCTTCTCGATCGCATTACGCTGTTGAACCACCTCGTCCATCAACGACTGTCCCCTCGACTCCATCGTATCGCCGTCCATCATCACCCCGCACCGAAACCCTTTCGCCTTCTTCCCACTCGCACCGTCGCTCCGCTTCTTTCCTAGACCAGGATCGTTCAGCAGGCTTATCACTTGCCCCGCCTACAACCCGGTCGCACCGCGGCGCTTCCATGTCCGAATATCAAGATTCCCGTCGGGGTTCTCGCTCCTCGTTGCACGGTGAGGCCAGAAGTACCTATGAGAGTCGCTCGGTAGTAGGCGCCTATGACGATGATAGATACCGTGGACATCGCTCAAGACATAACTCCCATTCGGCAAGTCAATCAGCCGTTGGGCTAGGCGAACGTGACAGATATGACCGCGACTACCGGAATGATTACAGCCACCGGGTCAACGAAGAGCGGCGATACAGCAGTGACTCGTCTAACGAGGACAGATCCGGAGCCACGGGGAAGAAAGTCTTCGCTGCCATCGCGGGACTTGGTGCCGCAGCTCTCGGTGCCAAGGCTATTTCTTCCAAGTTGAGCGAGCGGGCACAAGAGAGAGATGCTAGACTTGCAGAGCAGAAACGCCACGATGAATACTACAGACGGGAACGTGCCGACAGAGAAAGATACGACAGAGACCGCGACTACGATAAACGTAGCCACGTCAGCCACCACTCCCACCATTCCCACCACTCCAGTTCCTCCTCTCACGCCGCTAGACCCGTCCTCCCTAGCCGCAACTCAGACGACCACTACTCCGACAGCGAAAGAGGTCGTATGTCCCGTGAACAGGAACTTCTTTCCCGGGACCGTAGCCGTGCCCGTGACTACCAAAAGGAGGTATCTCGCGACCGCCAAAGCTACTACGAAGCTCGCGCTTCCGATGATAGATTGTACCCAGTTCATGACGATGATTACACGGATCCATACGCAGGACGGAACTTCTGAGGTTTTCCCGGCGTGGAATCGACTGTTGGAGTATCTCCCCGATGGGGCGGCGGCGGTCTTTCCGTATGAAATTAACCCCGCTGTAGCCGCGGAAGCATCTGCGTCTGCAAGGGGACCCCGCCGACCGAGGTATTTCGTGGGGGAAGTCCATAGTGACGATGAAGTGTTGAAGATGGTTACGAGTTATGACCCGGTAGTAGTGTTTATTGCATTTTCAGTGTTTCTAGTTGGACCCTGTGTTGTTGTACTAGGAGGATTAGTCTGGTTGATGGGGTATTTGTTGTTGTAATATAGGATCTAGTTAGTTTCTTTGTCTTCCTTTTTCATTGATTTTACATTAAAATTTTATTCCAAGCTACTCTTTTTTCTCCATGTAAATTCTCGGCATGTCCCGACGAACTTCTCCACCCACGGGAAATTCCGCATCTCCACCAGGTCCGACCATAGGTGTTTGTAGACCACGGCGTTCAGCCAGTTCGCGTTTCTTGGTTTCCCGGTCTACAATGGCCTTGAAGAAGCCCGCGATTTGCATCAAAGCCATCGTTTGTGCTTCAGGAGCTCCAAGCAGATTGAACAGGCTCCGACTATCCAGGAGCTGTTTCGCCACAACCGTGTCCGGAGTACAAAATGTGCGAACGGCAATCTGTCGTGCATTCGTTCTCATCGCGGCGATAAGTCCCCCAATCAACCCGATATTACTCTGACGACGCCCATAGAAACGGAACTCGGCGTCGTGGAGCTGGATCAGTGCCAATTGAGTATCTAGATCGTAGCGGAAACCGATCACCCGGGGTCTTCCGGCGGCTGTCCATTCGTCGGAGATCTTCTTGAGTTTGTCGGCAGAGAGACGACCGTGATTGAATTGCGTAGTGATATACCCGTGCACGGCGCAGGTTAAATGGTATTCTAGTTCGCAGTAGAGAAGGGATTGTTCGCGAGAGTCGAGGGAGGTGTGGAGGACGCGGTGGTCGGGTAGGCCCGGTTTCTTGGCGTTGGTTAGGTGCTGGGGTAGTTAGTATGTATATCATAGAAACAGAAAAGAAAAAAACTTACCATTCCACCTATGATCTTCCACAAGGCAGCCTTCACCATGCCCCTCTTCCCCTCTCTCATAGGCGTATCATCCAACGATCTTCTCTTCAGCAATCTCGTCTTATCCGGACTCGCATGACCCCCCAATAGATCCGTAAACGTAGTCTGTCTCGAATCCGGCGTATTAACCTCCTCATTGAAATCTCCAACCGTTCTATCGTTCTCCTTCCCAGGCGAACTATACATAGTCTGGCTTTCCGCCGGGACACTCTCGGGCTTCTCTGGGGCTGTCTTTTCCACGGCGTCTTCGGACGAGGACGGCTCGGCCTCTTCCCATGCGTTCTCGGTTATGCTGGGTTTAGCTTGTGTGTTGGCTAGGAAGAAGGGGGTTAACGGGGTGAACGGGATTCGAGCGGATCCCATGGGGATGTGGCTTTGGGGATCGTTCATTTGGTTGTCGTTGGTATGGAGGGCGTTATCTTGGCTCCAGGCGTTATAGTCGGTTAGGATGTTAAGTCCTAGAGCGGGCTTAGTCTAGAAACATCAGTTAGTACCTGTTCACTATTCACGCTCCAAAAACTCACCTTCTTCGTCGCGGTAGCCGCGGAATCCTCCCCAACCTTCAAAGGCTCAACCCTCGCACTCTTCGGAACTAACTCTCCCCCGTCCGCCTCCGGAACTCTCAATGTATCCGCCAACTTAACCTCCTCCTCCTTACACTCGGTAACGACACACTGAAACCTCATCGATGGACAAGGTGTATCCGGATCCCCCTCATGATCCGTCGTACTAATCGATCCTGCTTCTTTCTCCTCTGAGTCTTTATTCTCTTCTGAGTCCTTATTCTCCTTTCCCTCCGTGACAGCGCCAAGTGCCGAACTTGTGCCTTCCCCCATCCCCGAAATCTTCCCCGAAATCTTCCCCTGCACACTCATCTGTCTCTCCGGTCCAGAATTCGGAATCCCCGTGATAGAGCCCTGTCCCTGAATATTCTGAATCGGGACCATCTCAACCTGTGCCTCCCCCTTAAATATCTCAATATGTCCCGGAAGCTCCTTCATTCTCCTCTCCGCAATACTCTTCTTCTCGGCACTCTCATAAACACTATCCGCCATACCCAGTCCATCTGACGAACGCTCTTCGATCGGATACAACGGTCTCTTCGATGTAGGTGACGCCCGGAGATGGTCACGGGGGCGTCTAGGTCGGAGAGATCCCGTGTTTTGACGGGGATCGGGGACCGCCTTCTCTGAAGACTTTCCTTCCAATCCACTCTGCGACGAGGAAGATCCTGCTTCCGAAGGAGAAACCCGACTCTGCTTCGTCGGCGTAGTGAAAGGATCTTTCTGCTCACCTTGCTTCGGGGGTGAGGACCCCGTACTTCCACTAGCCGGGCCATACCACGGAGGAACCTGTTGGCCCCATCCATTCCATCCCGGCGACGGCCCCGCGAACTGCCCGTGTGGGTATGTAGGCATTCCGTACGGCGGATACCCCATAACCCCCGGGTTAAATCCCATCTGGTATCCCTCAGACGGTGTAGCTGGCATTCCCATGCCCATACCATTCATGGCGTTCATTTGGGCCATTTGCATCTGGAACATTTGCTGCTGTTGCATCATGTGCCACTGCTGCCACTGTAACTGCTGAGCCGTCTGAACTTCCTCCTTCTGAACCCCGGGGACTTCGTTTGTCCCAGTGTACACAGTATCGGGCAACATCTCCTCTCTCTCTCCGGTGAAACCCCTCTCCATAGGCGACGGGGCAAGATAATTTCTCACTACGTCGTGAAGCGGGCCGTTGAACTTACTCTCCCGTCCGGGCCCAACAGTTCCCGAAACAGAGCGGGCCTGCGGCTTGGTACCGGGCGATCCTGTATGACTGGTGTTCGTCTGGTTGCGGGATGAATTTGTGGCGCCGGGAAAGACAGGCGAGGACGGCGTATAGACCGAGCTGGTATAGCTTGGAGTCGGGGCACGGTGGGGAACTGTCGTCGGCGGAGGCTCTTGGCAAGCAAGCGGAGGTCCCATGTTCGGCAACGAAGGAGTAGGTCGGTCCCTACATACGTTAGTACAACCCAGCCCCAAAAACCGGCTTCTAAATACTTACAATCCGCCCGAAAAGTTTCTGCGTCCTCCAGCTCTCATCTGTCCCATCTTATCCATAACCCGTGGCGAGTAACTATCCTGAGTCCCCCACTTGGTCCCCATCAAGCCCTTCAAATCTCTCTTCGCATCATCCATATCCAACCAAGACCCCTCATTCTCTCCCTTAAAAGGCACATTCTCCTTAGCAAGACTGGCCGTTGAAACCTTCCGATTACCTAGGTCCGGAAAGATAGTATCCCCGCGATCTTCAGGACTCGAGTTCTGTCTCTTGATAACTTTTCTCCTCTCTGTCGATGTATGTTCTGTAGTCATGGCTATGTTCTTAACAGGTTCTCTCTCTGGAGAAACTCGTTCGGGAGATACCCTATCTTTATCCTTATCCCCCGAAAAGGAACTCTTGGAGCGATTCCGGAATCGAAATAAGGTGTTCGTAAAAGGCGCCATGGCAATGAAAATAAAATCGACAAACCGCGATGAAAAGAAACAAAAAGAAAAAGAGAACAAGAAGGAAATCTCTACACCCACAAACACTCAGTCAAAAATACCCACACAATTTCATCCCATCTATTCAAATTTCATAAAATATGTGAAGTTGCCTATTCTGGAACTCCTGTACATTGTACAATGTAGTTACTCACGCACTCTATTATCTAATCTATAATCTAACAAACAAACTCAACCCTAAAACCGCTCAAATAACCCCCCCACCCGCTTCTCACACTCCACCTCCGTCTGGACCGCCCCCAAAGCACCCCTCAAGCCCGCCAAATCCCACCGTTCACCGCCTCCAATACCCGGAATGCGCGGCCACATTCCACCAGCCATCCGGCCCCGTTCAAGAACCCTGTTTATAGCGGCAGAAGGGAGAAGAGTGTGATAGTCGAAGACACGGACGTTTCCAATTTGTGCGATAGCGGATATGACACATTCACGACCGATGTGCTCCAAGCGGAGGGCTTCGACTGCCTCGGGGGAACGCGCAGAGACACTTATGATGGCGACCCAAGGGTCAAGAGCTGTGGAGCCACCGATTTGGAGGTAGCCTGTGTGTTTGAAGCACTCAGATGCCTCGGGGTCTCTGGGTCCGACGCATCGTGCGCGTCTCCCATGGTGGAAAGAGCCCGGGTCAAAGAAACTCAACGCCTGATATCCCGCCACCGCATTCCGCAAGCCTCTGCAAACTCCCCGCACGTGAATCTCAAAAGTCGCCTTCGAAGCCTCCACATTATCCCTCAATACTATATGCGCTGTCCCAAGATACCCCGGACCATCCGCATCCCCATGTTCCAGCACCCTCGAAACCAGCTCATCAACCTCATTACTATCCGCCCCCTTCAGCGCCGCTGGACTCACACAATCACTCCACGATGAACTCTGACAAAGTCCATAGAATTCGCCGGGCCAAAGCCCGACTTCCTGAGTACCCCANCGCTGTCCCAAGATACCCCGGACCATCCGCATCCCCATGTTCCAGCACCCTCGAAACCAGCTCATCAACCTCATTACTATCCGCCCCCTTCAGCGCCGCTGGACTCACACAATCACTCCACGATGAAGTCTGACAAAGCCCATAGAACTCGCCGGGCCAAAGCCCGACTTCCTGAGTACCCCAAACGGCAGCAACACGTCTGCGATACTCGTCACCCACGAGCTACGCTGGATACGGGAGAGGCGCCGACGTCTGCGTGTGGATGTTGAGGCAGTTGAGCGAGGATACCAAGGACGAGAGCATTTTAAATGTGTAGATTGAACAAAAGAAAAAGACGAAGGGACGTTCGCAGGAGGATCTAGCCTTATTAAGCGACGCAAGGATAACACACGTCTGTCAGACAGATAAAGACGGCGAGAACAGCCGGCCGTGCAACTTTGTGAGTTTAAAAATAATAAGAAGAGGGAAAAGGGAAACGGGAAAAAGAATCGATTTCAGGAGGAAAGAAGATAGATTTCACTGATTATGGTCGACTGTTGCGATAATTATCAGATTTATTCGATTGAAAGGGTTGATGAACACTAGAAGAAAAGAAAAGATTAACGTCACAACTGACAGCTAGGAATCCAATACTAAGTCATATGGACAACAGCCTGTTAAATTCCAACCCCGCCTAATTGGGAAATAGTTCTTTCTCTTTCTAAACGTCATGGTTGCCTTTTAGTCAAAATCATTCACTTGCAAATTTTCAAAATAAAGTAACGAAACCAATGCCGTGTATCTCAAGCTAACAAAAATAAAACCAAAAAAAACAGTCGTCATAAATCATAAACAAGGTCCATCCTTCACCGACCCAAAAACGGCATATTCAACAATGCAATCTCCCGCGATAAATGGCTCCATTCCATCTCCCTTCTATAGCCCTTCTTCTTGTCCTGAGTTTGTGAATCCGACATGTCAACAGCTAGCTCCGGAGCTTCACCGTTAAAACGATTCTCTTCAAACTGCAATAATTCATATGCAAACCGAAGATGCGGCTGGATAATAACGTTCAACCGCCGCGCTCTGACATAACAGTACGCCTGGGGAAGAGACAAATGGAAGGTTCTCATGATTTCTGCGATGCAGATTGTCGCAGACCGAGACACACCCACTCTGCAGTGTACCAAAGTCGCCTTTCCAGCCATACGAGCAGCATCTATCAAACATGTTAGTATAAGCGTAATTGGACATCTGAAAACCAAAATAACTCACCCAAGAACTGGAATGCCCGCTCAAAATGATGCGTCAGTGTATCCATACCATTGTCTTGAACATCACTGATCCGGCAAATCTTATCCACGCCCCACCGCTCAAGTTCGCCGTCAGGCCAACGAGGTACTTCTCCAACACTAAGTACCTGTGTGATCCCCAACTCACGCAACAAATCAGTATTGTTAGCATGGTTGAGATCCCCAAGATACATATAATCAGTCACCCGGCTAGGCAGAGATCCATTAAACGCACGGAACCATTTTGGTTCGTCTCTAGCCAAGAGCTGCATGTCGTCTCTGTTAGCTAAAACATGCTCAGGTGACCGCCACAGAAGCTCACAAGCGAGGCTTCTCAAAAACGTGACATCAGTTGGATAGGCAAAGAAGTTGCGCTTATGTTTCAAGTGGAGTGAGAGCCAAGCCTCATGAACAGGTCTCCCGGTGAAGAAAGACAGATACGCAATTGCAAGCAGCGAGGTCTCGGTATACCCATCCCCGCAATGAATCAAAATCTTGCGCTTGATACCAGTCTCCACACTAGGCTCGATGTCGTCAAAGTCGGTAATATCCGTGACAGCATCATCATCGACATCCTCCACGTGCTCCAGGTGTCTAGGTACATCACCTTCCTCGTCTTCATCGTCACTAAAGGCAGACTTGGAATTCGGATCTTCATCAGACACTGGAGACAGACTCTCCGCGCGAGCTCTTCTGGCAGAAGCAGGCAATGTTCCCATACTGAGATGTCGAATCCATTCGCAAATCTCCACAACCTTGGAGACACTAGGGTGGTGTGTCTTGTTGCATGCAAAACTGCCAGACCCAGGAAACTCCAAGCACGCAATAGGAAGCCGCCCATCCTCCATTGCGGGCAAATTGGTAGCAACATTGGCGTACATCTCAGTGTCAAGCTTAGCAGTGTCACAACACTCAATCAACACATCAAAGTCGTTCTCGTTCTCTGGTGAAAGTGTAGGACCAAGCCAAACGTTAGGCGCAATCTCGGACGGCTGAGTCATCTCGTACATCTCTGCCCTTTCCTGCGCAAACAGATCCATAACGTTGCCAGTCAACATACCCTTGGAGTCAACAGCCACTAGACTCGGGTGCATCATTTCATAGTTTGCAAATGGCGCAATGCAAACAAATACGTTCATACGTGGAACAGACATCTCGCCAGGCCCAGCCATGGCGTTCATTCTAGCTCGCCACTTAACTTGCGCCTGCGCAATAGCATGCGCCACCGAAAAGACTACATCGCGGTTCTCACCGTACACAATGATATCTGACAAAGTGGCGCACTTGACAGTCTGATATTGGAAGTTCCGTACACTGAAACCAGATCTTGGCTCGGTATCAAGAAACTCCGTCTGTATTCCCTTTCCAGAGTTGCGTTCGCGTGGGATCTGCTGGATGATGTCGCCGGGGAGAATCGCGCCCTTGAGTACTCCGCGAGTCAAATCGCCATCAGCCTTGACCACAGTAATCGAGCGCATGCACGAAGGCGGACGCTTGCATTTAGCCCGACTGAAGAATGCAGACTGCGCACTGTTTTTAGGGTTGACACCATGAAGCCATGGGAAGACGTAGCGCGATGGCGGCAATGGCTGCTGCGCAATGTGATCGAGGGCTTCTGCGATGCCGTCTGGTGTGATCGAGTAGACTGGGAGATCCGCAACTAAAAGCTCTTCGTATGCGTCCGGCGGGTAAAGGAGTGAGCGGTTCGGTTGATCGAAGTCTTCATCTGAATCCGAATCTGAAAGCCCGTCGACTGCAGAATCCTGCAGGGAACCGGGCGGACAGTAAGGCAGGTGGCGCGTGGGCGCACTTGAGAGGCTGTTAATTGTACGCGGGACAGAAACGCCGACTGAATTGCTGTTGGGAATTGGGATTGGCTCCGATGCGGTGCTGGCGACAGACGCCATGGTCGAGACCGATTCCATTGTTGCAGCCGCCATGATAGCAGCTGATGTGGGGATATGAACCGCTTTGGGAATTCTGGCAGGTCGAAGGATTCGGGTTTGTTGGGTCTGGGCGATTTAGGTGCGGTAAAAGACGATCGATCTCTAGATGCGAATTAAGAACGTCTTAAAATGATGGATAATAATGATCTCGGAGAGTGCGAATGTCTGAATTGGAAAGATATAAGTCAGTTGAAGTTGACCAAAGGAATAGAATGATCGCGTCGGGCGCGGATGGCACAAATAGACAAGAGCGTGGTACCGACTTCTGGTGAAATGGTATCAGGTGTGGTCCAATGGGGGACGTACGAGCGCACATCAGGCGACCTAGAGCTGTGCAAAGACGCTTGTCATCGGTTGTGTCGTCCAAGGAAAGCCAGGGCCGTAAATGCGGGGGTGGGAGCAGTCAGTGAAGGGGCTGACAGTAGTAATAGTGGCTGGATAAGTGATTTTTTTTTCAGAACTGCAATGAAGTTCGCGGTGACGAAAAGATGCAAGTTTGCGATTTCTTACGTGCGCGTGGAATTTCTTCTCTTTGCGACAAGATGTAAGGAATGTGGGGACGACACAAGAACAGTAGTTGCCCAAAGGGAAGACAATATGGACGATAAAAATCAGGAAAAGCCCGGGGCAGGGACAAGGAGGCGGCGGTGCCTCAAGGTGGTTACGACTTTGGCAGCCAGGGAACCTGCAGCGACGGAGTACAAGCACTTACTGAGATTGCACGACAAATCCAGAGAAAGAAGGGGGTTGTTAGGGGCAAAAGTGGAAAGTGTGTATGTAGACTTTGTTGAAAAAAGAAGGAGGAGATAAGGTGAAGAGAGAAGACGATTCGCAAAAGAAGTGATCGTCTATGAATACGAAAAACCAGTTATCGAGAATATAGGGAATGTGGCGATGTGCAACAGGGAAAGAGATACGCTTCGAAATGCGTGTATATGTAGAGACAAAAAATTCAAGGAAATTAGGCCAAGTGAGAATTCAGGAAACACGAGATACAAAAGGAAGAAAGAAGGAAATCAAAAAGATAACAAATGCTCTTTACATCTTGTCTTGGCCTACAGGAACATGTGTGGGCGCCAGAATGTGACAGTCTCAGAATGGCAAGATAACGAGCCTGGATTCAAGCTAAAGTGGAAACTACTCTATAAGGGAACGTGACGATAAACAATGGCACTAAACGCATCTAAACTGATCCAAAACATCTAAAAGAGTTAAACAGTTCGTCCTATAAGGATTTTGTGACGTATGAGTGATGGTGTTAGATAGAAAGCTCGTGCATTGGCGGGTATCTGGCTCCACATTACGGGGACCAGGAGTTTACGTGTTATCGAGATTCTCGGAATCTAGACGACAAACCAGCGGGACCGTCAGTCAGGTACCGTCGATTCAGTACAGTCTCAGGTGTGTAAAAAGCAGGTAAGAGCTCGACGTTTGGTCTGTGTCTCAAAAGCCAACACCAAACACCATCAGGAGGCATCCTTCCATTGATTCCATAGAAAACTCTCTGACATGTCTGTTTCGCATGGCCGAGTGTATGGCCCCTCGCCTTTCTATCAATATGCAGGTCGGAAAGGTCCGGAGGGGTCGCTCAGACGAAAGAGGCGCCTGGACCCATCTGACTTATGATGGAATCGGACAAGAAGAAGCATATCTGGTTGCCGCCATCGGGCACGAAAATCAGTGCACGATCCTGGCTGATAAGAGGCTGATCCTATTTTCGGCCGTGAACGAATGACAGCAGCGTCGGGCGAGCGGTGCTATGGTGGGGTATTTGGAGAATCGGTTATCTAATCAGGCGGGAAATCAGAAAATCGGGTTGTCACTTGAAGGTGGTGATATAACGTTGCCTATGTCACGTGATACACGGTGTTCTAGGGTCTGGAATACTGACCCGCGCTTTCCGCAGTATCCCTGTCGGTGACGTATTTTTAACCCCAATACTCTCAGTGGAACCCTACCAAAACATCATCGACCCCTGAGAAACAAGCTGTTTGACCCCTGTAGAAATCACAAGCCAAAAAGCTTGCAATATGAAGCGTTTCCCAACAAAAACTGTGGCCACTTTCGCTTGACATTGAGGAAATCCAAGTGACGACGAAAAGACAACATCAACAAAGGTCCGAGTCTCTAGAGAGTTCTCAAGATATCAAAAACATCGAATTCTTCACCAACTACCCGTCTTGAGACACTTTTCCATTCTCGGCTACTTCCCCATGTAAGGGTATGAAAGTTCGTGTTGAGGTTAAATTGATTGGCTACTTCAGACACACTGACTGACTGCCATTCGCATGCGATGCAATGAGCGAANAACTGTGGCCACTTTCGCTTGATATTGAGGGAATCAAAGTGACGACGAAAAGACAACATCAACATAGGTCCGAGTCTCTAGATAGTTCTCAAGATACCAAAAACATCGAATTCTTCACAAACTACCCGTCTTGAGACACTTTTCCATTCTCGGCTACTTCCCCATGTAAGGGTCTGAAAGTTCGTGTTGAGGTTAAATTGATTGGCTACTTCAGACACACTGACTGCCATTCGCATGCGATGCAATGAGCGAACTCAACGTGACCGTGCATGTGCAGACGTAACTTCTGTAGCCCAACTCGTCTGCTTGGCAAACATATCAAACAAAACAAGTTACCACTGACGGTAGTTCTCCCCACTGCACGCTTTCCGAGTGAGCTCGGCTTTGCTACGTTTTGGTGGATTCACGGCCTCCCCGCTAATTGGAAGCCTCCGTAATATAACTTTTTTCTGAATTAAATATTCATTATGCTGTGTCTAGTCTTGGTTACTTGGACTTACGGAAAATCTCACTTGTGCCTTCGGTGGAACTTGTAACCCGACAGCCCGCCTCTGACCACTTGATTGTTCTATATTGCCTCGTTTTCTGCTGATTAAGCCACATAACGAATCGTGATAACCGCTAGACACTAGAAGCCAAATTTCCAAACACCCGCCAATTAATGAACCCCACTTCTGGACGCCTTAAGCTCTGGTAGAAGCTTTGCTGTCGGTTTTTTTTTCCCTTATATTTGATTTTGAATTTTTCTTGTTTTTTTTTCTCTTCAATCGACTTTGCTTGTTGTTCTCCATCAAACAAGTCGTCCTTGTTGATCCTTTTATTTTCTTTCTATTTCCACACGTTTTTTTCCTTTGGTTCTATCGGCCAATTACCTGTGTTGCGTCACATAATCCATATACACGTACATACGCAATCGGCCATCCCACCAACTTTGCACTCTGCACGGCTCCGGATTCCATACACGACACGCGACGTCGCCTTTCACCTATAAATTCCCGACACCCCGCACAATACAAGCATAATGGCTCGTCGTAGAGCCAACACGGCTTCGCAGAGTGAGCAAAGCGACGATGGAAACATGACGTCGGGCTCCCAGGCTCCTATCGTTAAGAAGGACAAGGCAGTACCTGTCGTGCAGGTGTGTATCTCTATTTCTATATCTATTCCGCATGTGATTTTGGACCCCAATCCCGACTAACCACCCTTATGGTCTTCCCGCAAAATAGACGGAAGCTGAGAAAAAGGCCGAGTTTGAGAAGAAAAAGGCAAACTTCTTTACCCGCACACTATGGACCATAATCATGGCTCTGGGCTTCGTGTCGGCCCTTTGCGCCGGTCACATTTACATCATCGCCATCATCACGGTTGTTCAGATCATCTCCTTCAAGGAGGTTATTGCTATTGCTAGTGTCCCTAGCCGTATGCGCCAGCTGCGTTCTACCAAGAACCTTAACTGGTATTGGTTGGCTACCACGATGTACTTTTTGTATGGTGAGAGTGTCATCTACTACTTTAAGCACATTGTGTTGGTTGACAAGGTGTTGTTGCCTTTGGCCACTCACCACCGCTTCATCAGCTTCATTCTCTACGTTTTCGGTATGTTACATCCCCACGCGCCCGGGGGTTGTCCCACGTGCTAACCGGTTGTCTCTTTGCAGGCTTCGTCTTCTTCGTTACCACTCTTCAGGCCGGCCAGTACAAGTTCCAGTTCACACAGTTCGCTTGGACTCACATGGCCCTGTACCTGATTGTTGTACAGGCCCACTTCATCATGAACAACGTGTTTGAGGGCATGATCTGGTTCTTGCTTCCCGCCATCCTGGTTATCAACAACGATATTTGGGCCTACATTTGCGGCATCACGTTTGGTCGTACCCAGCTGATTAAGATTTCGCCCAAGAAGACTGTTGAGGGCTTCATTGGCGCGTGGGTAATGACTAATGTGTTTGGTGTTCTTACTGCCAAGGCCATGATGCGCTACGGGTTCTTCATCTGCCCCGTTACCGACCTGGGTGCCAACGTCTTGAGCGGTCTTTCTTGCACTCCCAACTCTGTTTTCCTGCCGCAGACTTACTCGCTGCCTAACTTTTTCTTCCTGCCTCCTGGCTTCACCTTGTCCTTCACTACTGAGCCAATGATGTTCCACACTCTGGCCCTTTCGACCTTTGCCTCGCTGATTGCTCCCTTTGGCGGTTTCTTCGCCTCTGGTCTTAAGCGTACTTTCAAGATCAAGGACTTTGGTGATTCTATTCCCGGTCATGGTGGTATGACGGATCGTATGGACTGCCAGTTCATCATGGGTTTCTTCGCCTACATGTACTACCACAGCTTCATTTCGTCGCACAAGGCCAACCTTGGTGATGTCATGGAGACGGCGATTACTGGTTTGAGCATTGACGACCAGATTGAGTTGGTGCGTGGTATGGCCAAGCACCTTAACAACCAAGGGGTGTGGCCGTCTAGAGTAAGTTGTTTTTGATTGTCATCTGATGTATGTGGGCCGTTGTACTAACTAAAGTTTGTAGGCACTCGAGTGTTTGGCCGAGGCTGTTAAGCGGTAGACAACATGTAAACAGTGTAGCTATTGCTAGAGGATTAATGACTGGAGTTGTCACAGGGGAAATTTGTATAGAGGGAACAAGAAAGTTCTCATGACTTTATTTACTACTTTTCCAAGTCTATAAAGGACGAATTATGTTGAATATTTTGAGATGAACTAACTAACTACCAATGACCTTGCCTTTTGATTTCCCATTTTCTTAGGGGAATGTATAAGATGCAGGCTAGGGCAAAGGCAAGCTCAAATGCGATGTCACCAGTGTGCTTGGCAATGGGCCCTTCGTACCATATTTGAGACATAGATGGCACGATAACGGCAACACAGGTAATAACGGTAACAGCGGCGGCGATACCTGCGGGCATCATTGATGGTGTATCCCAAGCGTCAATCTTGTAGTTGTTATAGTCACCCTTGCGAATAACGTAGTGTTCAAGAAGCATAATAGCCACATACGGAGCAGGCCAATAAGCGATGACTCCCAGGAAGTTATTAAGAGATTGTAAGAAAGACCGAGCAGCTTGGATGCTCACGGCAATGATAATGGCTGTAAGAATGAAAAGGTAGAAGATGCGATGGATGGGTCGCCAGATCATGGAAATGAAGGCTTGGACGTTAAGTGTTAGGGCGTATAGAGTACCGACAGCGTTACTGATGATAGACATGGCAAGAAGGAATAAAAGGAATTTACCACCATGTCCGGCAGGCGCGAGCATTGCGCCGAGGACGCCACCGACGGAGTTCTCTTCGTAGGCGGCAGTCCACTCGGGGACAAGGGGCATAGAGGCACCGATAGCGGCACCGAGAACGAGAAGAGGGACGGCTCCAATGATGAGGCCGGCGTAGGTGTATAGGAAGATTATCTTCTTAGGAGCTTGGGCGGAGAAGAAGACGGAGAAATCGGCGGATACACCTGCCCAGGGGAGAAAGAATCCGGCCATTAAACAGGCGTAGTCTAGGACGAGCTGTGGAGTGGCGGGGGGGAACTCGGCGCGGTGAGAGAGGTGAGGGGCGCTATAGGCGATGGCGACGATCATGGCGATGAGTGTGGGGATCCAGGCGTACATGTCGAACCAGTGCATTAGACGAGCGCCGAAAATTATGATTACGAGGGTTACCAGGGCCATGATTACTAGGCCGCCATCGATTGATAAGGCGGATGGGTTAATCGTCACGAGAGCTTGTGCTCCCAGAATGTTACTTATGATCAGGTACCCTGTTAACGTCGCCGCGTTGAATAAGATGGGGAGACAGACGGGGTATGTCCCGAAGGAGTACCGGGCGGCCGTCATCTGGCGGAATCCAAGGGTGGCTCCGAAGGTGGAGAAGATAGAGGCGGGGATGGCTGTTAATAAGGAGAAGAAGACGGCGGTAAGTGCGGTGTCTCGGAAACTCATGTTGAATGCGAGGGGGCCGGACATGCCGGTGGAGATACTGCCCATGTTAGTTTTTTTGTGTGGATATAAGGGGGGAGGGACTTACGCAATGAGTGTGAAGTCCATGGTGAACCAGAGAGTGAATAGTTTGAAGTAGTGAGTATCTCTCTTCTCTTCAAAGGGAATCGGTTCATTCGCCGACATCTCGATATTGAATCGATCAGTCCATTCCTTAGCATGGACTTTCCAGCCCTTTTCCACATCGGCGGTCATTTTTAAAAAGAATAATACACCCCCAAGAACAAAAACAAAAACAAAATCAACACTCGTCAATCCACATTCGTCGTCGTCTAGATCTTTATATGTACATATGTATGAATCAATTTTCACGCCCAGAAATATCATCCCGCATCCATCCCGGTCCGTCCAAATCGGGATTAGTGCGTTTAGTGGGGTGACTAACAATGGAACAGGTCGTTGCAACTAGGCAAATCGATGGATGAGGAAGGAAGGAGCGGGCTTATTTTATGTGTGCGGGAGGTCCGTTCCGTTGGTTTTTTTCTAGAGGTCTTGGCAATTCTGTTTTTTTTTTGGGGGGGTGACTGGGCGAGTGATTGAGTTTTTTGGTATTGGATGGCGTGCTTGGTGGTGGTGGAAATTGAGGTTTGGGTGGGTGGTTACACAGAGGGGTTTTAGCGGTTTGGGGGTATGCCAGTATCACTACATACGCCAAAATTATGGATCCTTTGGTCTTTGTTATTGGTTGTAACATCTGCTATACAGAAACTCCAACCCTAGATAAAATCTCCAGACAGGGTATAATCTGACAAGAATGTGGGGATTGACGTATTTGTATGGTGATATGTGGTTTTATATGACTAGTATCGTCCTTCTCATGAAATGTTCACCGCACTTTATAGTATCTTCAAACCGCATGTACGTTATATGTCCTTTACTCGGTCGGAGACTTTCGACATGTTCTTATCACCAGGTAGTAGCCATGTTACCCGAGCTGTCGTTTTTAGGTCTTCTCCACATCCTGCATGGCGGTGACAGGGAAGGTCATGTTCTTTGAATCTAGATTGGTATTTCGTCTCGTAAGATGACTGTCGCTCTGATAGAGGATCTTCAAGGTTTACCTTTGCGGGACGGACAGGTAAGGTTCGCTTACGATAAGCGTGACCATTGAGATTCAACAGATTACACATGTCAAGTTGTAGAAGTAACTAACAATCTACACGACATATCTAAATAACCGTGGTTCCCAAAGAAATATCTGCATCTGTGAACTTCTCGCCCTATCGTGTTTAAGCGCCCTGCAAACCCCGCAAATACGCCCACATATACATACGCACGGTTTATTCCTACTAAACATGCGGCCGGGTGGCACAGGTCACTCACTTGACGCGGGACTCCGCATTATCACCATGTCCGCAGCTGGTTGTGTCGTATATTCGGCGGTCTTTACGTCGTCGAGTCTTTGGGTGGTCGTCGTTAGATGACTTGATTAGTGGTATTACTTTTCCTTTGCTTCGGCTAGGGAAAGTTGACTTCTTGATTCCCCAGTGTACGGGATATCTTCAACGACACCCGGAAAGGTCTTCCTTCGCTATTCTATTATCCAGAAAAATATATGTATGTAGCATCCTAAATATGGTGGGATTTTCGGCTTTCCATTATACTGAACAGGTCTGATCGCAAATTGAGGTAGCATTTGCTTAATAACTTGTGGAAATCTATTTGACAGCTGAGCTGGTGAAATGTCCTAGGACGATCTAGAAATCATTGTGGGTAGTAATACTACTATAAGTATGTATATCTCGAATTTCGCCCACAGAGCAATTTTCTTGGGTGGAGGCGGTTAGGGTTAGTATACTTCCTACGAAGACTCTGTACGACCAACACATTCAGTCCCGATCAAGTTGTTATCTGCTTGTGAGTATGTAAACACGTGAAAGCGTACGTTTAAACTATGTAGTAATAAGCGCCACGTTCAAAACTCCTCTTTTGTAACGTAATGTGACTGGTCTAACGACGTGGTATCGATGTTCGGATTCCTAGATATCAAGCTCCAGTTAATTGACTGGTTTCGCACTAGCTCTCGATGATACCATTGTTAAGGTAGGATTGTTCTTGTCTTGTATATACATACAATGCACATGTATGCGGTTCAGTTAAGCATGAGTCTAGCGTATTTAGACCCACCATGGAACATCCTACGAGAACTAGCGAGTCTTGTCATGTGTACAATATGTTAGCAATCTAGCGAGTAGTAGAATATTAGAACTGATGCTGTAATCAAGTTTAAAGAGGGCAAGATCACTAGCGATGTCACAAAGAGTTTTCAGACAATACGGTGTGGCTCTATTTTGGCCGTGACGATGATATCTCGAGTAACATGATTGAGTGGTAAGCATGAACTCCAGGATATCACTTGAAGTGACGGCCATCTGAAGGGGACGACATCACTTGTCGTAGACAAACTCTCACAATGAACCCTTCTTACCAAAGAAGCTTATAAGATAGACTCGGCTCTGCTTTGTCCCGGCCTCATATACAAAAAGGAATTAAGAATATACCGTGCTCATGAGTTACGTCAAGTTGAAGTCGAGAAACCGCATCGCACGTATCGTGTCGTTGAATATAGATGGGACATTGTATATCACAATATCCTCGCTGTCGAGAGTAAGCCAATTCATTCAAACTTGGAGACTTTGACTCCCAACGAATCCTTCCAAACCTTGGAATACCCAATGCTGTCCACGCATGAGTTTGCCACGATATAGAATTGGGTCAGCCTTCATTAGTAGAGCAGCAACTCAAAAAAAGTAGCAAGTGGAAATCGTAGGTGCCTCTATTCACATCGTTGTCTGCCTTTGACGTGCACAGTGTCCATGAATATCATCTGTGTACTACCGGGGTATTCTGTAGGCCCTTTTGACGCTCACAAGACGTGTTCCTGAGATGACAATGGTTGGACCGTCGCGTTGAATGAGCAATAGTATTTGTGAATAGCGAGTTATGGCCTGTAGTTAGATTGTACAAGAGGAGCACAATTCGACGTAAAGCCTCTATGCTGATGGCTTCACTGTTTTCTGTCATTTCGAGTGCGCTGTGGTTATGTACCATCATCTGGTGGGTTTTTAAATGTTACTAGTGTTGAGAACTTTGCTATAGATCTCATAATGTAGACGCGATAGATGTTCGACTTGGATGTTGGCCGAGATTCGGCAAGATTTACCCACCACGGTACCGGCCTGTAACAAGAGACTATCCGGTCTTGGGGAAACAGTAACCTGTTGTCGAATGGATCTGGCCCAAGTCCTCGAACTTTCAACAACCTACCACAATTTGTGTCCATGAAATGTAGACTATACTCGGGAAATTGATCCAATCATGAACGAAAGAATATATGTACGTGACAACATAAGCCCCCAAGCACACTGACAACGCCGAAAGTCTCCAGAAGTAAACCGCTCTATACTAGGCGTTTTAGTCGTAGACTTGACAACACCCTATGTACAGCACAGACAGTTGTTATACGTTGCCATGCATAGACAGTATAAGGCGTTACTTAGACTAAACGGCATATGCACATTCAGAAGGTGGAATTGGTTCGGATGCGAGTGTATTAGGGCAACAATTATCGGGTCGTACAAAGTGTGGTGTGATTCTACGTAAAAGATGATGTCATTGATTTGATTGGAACTTGATATGAACAAGTTACTGTAAAGAGTGGTTCAGGTATGACTGCCCGTTGAATACGATACCGCAATTATAAACACTACCATCTATTTCTCCCGACAATTCAATGGACAGCTTGTCTGTCGGGTGTATTTCTCCGTGTATATTGTACACAACATTTGGCGTATCTCTGACACATCCTCACTCGGCTAGACTGCTAAACTATCATGTCATTCTGGAAATTTGGTCCTTGCATATGTATATGTTTGGAAGACTCCATGACCTATGTATGTACGTCAGATTAGACCCGATGCGCAACGGCTTGTTTTCTCGGCAGCCGTGGGGGCGACTTTGAGGCTTGAGAGTTACACATACAAACGTCTAGAGCGCCCAGGCTGTTGCCACTTGTTGGAAACTTTGACAGTGTGGTAATGTTGTCGGACCATGGGCTCTCATTCTACATAACAAACTCACGTCTCCATAGGTACTACAATAGGGTTATACCCCCAACAACCAGTAACTGAAACCTAGATCTGCATGAAATTATCACGCCGCACCTATCGGATCTACAATTATAGACAAGTTGCGTATCTAGAAACCCGGAGAAATGAAAAGCATCGTGTAGGAAAGACAAAATCCAAATGTTTCAATGGGATTTAGGACAACACAAAGAAAACTAGGAAGTCGCTTACAGGTCTCATCGAGACTGCCAGGAGACGAATGCGAGTTGGTATTTGTCTTGAAGAGAATCGGGAAGAAAAAAAAAGATGTACTCACATGTGTTTATACAGCTAGATAGAATGTAGATGCGACATGGCTAAGACTGGAGATACCGGAGCGCCATTCATGGGAGTTCCCGGATTGCGGCTGAGGCGTACTGTCAACAAGGAAGAAACTATCTAGACCTGTCATGTCTCTGTCTCAAAACAAATCACCACCATGTCCTCCCCAAAAACGAAACAACCAGCCTACAAAATCCACCTCCATAGCTATCCATCTCACGTCCCACGAAACCCTAAACCCGGACTGACAACGTAACGCGTCCGTCGATCCCGCCTCCCGTCCGCCCGCTGCACATATCCACTGCGTCTTCTTGGGATGCTGATGTCCCCGTGTTTTAGGTATCCCAATGGCTTCTTTTGCAGCGGGATTGATGGAGGAAAGAGGGAGGACGAAAGGACCGCGCTGCGATTCCCGGGTTACGGGTTACCGAGACATAGGATCGACGGAGCCGAGGGGGGTGGAGGAAGGATGGTGGAAGATGGAAGGATGTAGGTTGTACAAGGATTGACGTAGCGAGGTTTGAATCTGGATGGGGCTTGGTGATTCTATGGGCGTGGATTTTGACGGACTGGCGTATGTGTAGAAGGGATATAGGTATGTACATACTGACTTTGGCGTTAGCCCTGGCGTTGGTTATGTGTTAGGCTGAATTGAGTAAATAGCGGTCGAGATACCCTCACAATCTGAACCAAATCTAGAAACGCCAAAGATGGAAACACCCAAGATAGAAAAATAAAAACCCCCTCCTTGGTTCTGGAAGCCTCATCGAAATGCAGATACCCGCCACCGGTCCAGAACCCGTACCCTTACGACACATGGTAAGGGACTCTCTATGCATAGTGCCGACGGCGTAGTCTCACGTTTTGGAATTTGTGGCGTTTGCAAGATCGGGGTTGGGTTTGGGTACCGTGTTTTTTCGTTTTTGTTGACCGTAATTCGATTTTGGCTGGATGGTAGATGTAGATGGACAAACGAATTCCTAGATTTCCCGTGATAGAATCATATGTACATAGATGTAAGAAGCCAAAGTCAATCGAAACATAATCGAAACATAATCGTACGTAGGGGGCCAAGATTTTCTTCCAAAGTACCAGTAGGTATTGGGGGCAGAACAAGATAATCTTCTTTGTTGAAGCGTTTAAACCCCTTGTGTAACAAGTCTATTAGTAGGTTTTTTTTAAGTTTGCAAGAACAGGGCCATTTCCTTTTTGGTCTAAGTGGGTGGGTTCCTGAGAAAAAGGCTCACTAATAGACAATAACCGAGCAAAGTACGCATAAGAAACCCTGAGCTGGTTAAAATGGCGAAATCACCTTTTGTTTGTGTGATTTCCGGGACAAACCGTGAGATATACATATGTATGTAGGTCATGCGTTTGTCAACTACCCAAAGGACCTAACCTTTGCATATGAACCCGTGCCACGCTATCTGCCTTTCAACTGGCGCATATATGTAAATACTCCCGGACTCCGCCCACACCCTAACCAGTCACAGGCTAGAAAAATACCCCACGGAAGGAGGGGGGAACGCTGAAACGAAACGCCGGTTAGTGAAAGGCGTGTCGCTGTTATTACAGTTGGGTAAGCCGGGTTCTTCATGCACTTGGGCCGATCCTTTACGCCGTGTACCCCCGGTTGCAGACTTAAGCAGCAAAGTATGTATGTATGTATGTATGTATGTACATATGTATGTGTGGATATACATACTTAGCGTCAGCGGCCCTGGTAATACAGGTTGAGCCGATTTTGCTGGGACGTGCGAGCCATGGTGAGCTGGTCTCGACGTTTACGAGAGGACCGAGGTTCATTTTCTCAAAGGATGAGCAGGGAATTATCCCATGATCGGGGTAATATCTTGGACCTGCCTATTAAGCCTATTAAGCGCCTAGAAACGATGTAGGGTTGTATTGTGGGAGGATCGTCTAGTCATGCGCTTATAGAACATTTATGTATGCATCTTTGCCTTGTCATTTTTAAATGGGCAAAATGTAATGGTGGGGTGTATGCATTCTCAATTTGGAAATTTCAGATTGTGGGTAGTAAGTTTGTAGTAGTATGTACATACTTAGGATTTGAATTATTAGACATTCTGTATGTAGAACCATGAAAAGCAAACACAAACATACTTCTCCACATCTGACCATAGAGATAATTCAAAATCACGCCAGAAACTTGAAAGGTAGATTTTCACTTCTTATCTCTTTTTTCTGTTTCCTTCGCATTCGCCAACACATCCCGTTCCGTCCCTCGTCATCAAAGCCCTTGTCCGGAAATTTCGCCGAACACAAAAGAACAACGGCCCGTCACCTGTACGATCGCTTCTACAACTAACGAATACCAACTACCTCAGATTCATAATCACCCCGGGCGTCTACTTAGAATCTACAACGTCGGTCAAACTTCTAAAACGGATACCTACCTACCTACACACATAGCCGTTTTTGGGGACAGCTCAACTTCTGTTTGTCCCGTTGTTGTTTGTCCGGAAACATCCCGGTGCAAGAAACATTGTGTATTGTTTGACTGCGCTTGGACCGCGATTGTACATTCGTATCGGTTTGGTGCTAGGGTTGTTTGACGGGACGGAATTGTTGATGGACTTGGGGTACTCAATTACACCCAGACCTACAAATCTTTTTCATATCCTTGTTGGTTGATAGACAACGTCAAGATATCTTGTCTGTCGCTCCCGCTTGATTGGCGTGTCCTAGATCCTACACTGGAACATCCCGCACACCCGCACGTACACATTGACAGGTATGTACATATGTTTTTCACGGCACGGGCGTGGCTCAGGGGTGTGTGCATGGTAGCCGGCCCGGAGGTTATACAGAGCAGCTAGTTTACTTGTCTGTTGTGATATTGCAAACTGCTAAAGTATTAATAGGCGCATCCATCCTCTCTTGTTTCGGTGACTGGCGAGTTGATCGCACTACCGATCACCGCATATCGTTATATAACGGCTAGACGACCTTGATCTTCACTTTGAGCCATATCATTGATCGACAACAATGACCGACCCATACCCCGCCTCGTCCGAGAAGGAGACGTCCCGGAGTGCCTTTGAGATTACCGAGGCTAGAAGTTCACCACCATCTCTTCACTCAAATCTAGCGGAGAAGTTCGACAAAAACCTCGATCTCGAAGCCAATACATCCGAAGAAGAATCCTCCCAAATCGAAATTCAACGATGGAACTACCCACGAGTCAACATTATTCGCTACAGCAGCGTTCTTTTCAGTTTCCTAGTTTGCGGAATGATGGACGGTGCCCTCGGTGTAAGTCTTTTTTTTTTTCCTTCCTCTTCTCGATCCCAACCCGATGGGACTTTCCTACCTACTCGCTCCGATAATCCTACTTCCCAGCCTCAAAGCTGTATGTCACTCCAATACACAAAGGAGAAATTCCACAGGCGAGCCCTGCAATCCTGCCATGCAGAAACGCCGAAAATGTCTACCTACTTGCCAGACTTGTGGAATGTGTGAGTCTGTGTTCCCGGGGCGCGGTGTCTGTGGACTGTGTCTGAGACATGCCTACCGTGAAAGCTTTGTCTGATGTGTCAATGTCGCGGCAGGGCTAGCAGTGCGGCTTTGGATGGACATTAGCACGTTGGATTTCCTTTTGGGGCTTTCTGGGTCATGGATGGCCGCTTTGGATGACTGGACCTGACGGTGTTGGGATGACAGTCCCTTGTGAAGATTGCATTCATTACTCCATATTGTTTTTTTCCGCTGCAAGGGGACCATGGTTCTGTTTATCCAGATGACTAACTGTCTTTCTTTGTGCTACGTAGGCTCTACTCCCCTATGTAAGTCTTCGATCTCAGCCACATCAGACAGGGAAACGCCACTAACTGGAACTGTCATGTAGATTGAAAGCCACTACAATATCTCGTACACTATTGTATCCTTGTTGTTCTTGTCACCCTGTATCGGATATCTGACAGCAGCTCTCATTAACAACCTAGTTCACCATCATCTTGGCCAGATTGGGTGTGCCTTTTTGGGTCCATTGTGTCAGTTAATTGGTTTTATTGGCATGTGCTGTCACCCTCCTTTCCCTGTTCTACCGGTATTTGCCTTCTTCATCGGTGTAGGTTCCGGAATCCAAGATAGCGCATGGAACGCCTGGATTGGCTGCATGGACCACTCCAATGAACTACTCGGTATCTTCCACGGAATGTACGGTCTCGGCGGAACTATCGGTCCCTTGATCGCAACTGCTATGATCACAAAGCAAGGTTGGCCATGGTGGTACTACTTCTATATGATGACCGGTCTCGCCGGTCTGGAGTTTATTGTTCTGACAACCTCCTTCTGGGGACAAACGGCCTCCGTCTACCGGGCAAGTCTCGTCTCCCTCAACGACGGGCGTCGCACAACCACCAGAGACGTTTTGAAACAACCCATCACCTGGCTCCTATCCATCTTCCTACTTGGATACGTCGGTATTGAGGTTTCCTTGGGTGGCTGGATTACCACGTTCATGATGAAAGTCCGACACACCGAGCCGTTTCTTGCTGGTATTACGACGACGCTTTATTGGTTGGGGATTACCCTCGGTCGTTTCATTTTGGGTTTCGTCACCGGACGTATCGGGGAGAAACTTGCCATCACTCTCTACCTTTTTGCTTGTGTCGGCATGCAGCTTATGTACTGGCTCATTCCTAGCATAGCTGCCTCGATCGTCTCTATAATGATCATGGGTTTCTTCCTCGGTCCTCTGTTCCCCGCCGCTGTGGTTGTTGCGACCAAGTTATTACGAAAGGATTACCACGTAAGCACCATCGGATTTGCCTCTGCAGCCGGTGGCTGTGGTGGTGCCATTCTCCCTTTCGCCGTTGGTGCACTAGCCCAGGGACATGGCGTCCAGATCTTGCAGATTGTCGTGTTAGCAGTCTTGGTTTTGATCACCGTTGCATGGGTTTTCATCCCCGGTGGCATGCGGAAAGGTGGCTTGGAAGATGCAAGAGAGAAGGGTGATGTACCCGGACAAGAAATCCTTAGGGCATGTGTTTGGGTTAAAGGAAAATTTGGCTCTACCCGGGCTGGGACGGCGTCGGAGTAACAGTTTTTTATGGGTTACGGTCTTTTGTTGGCGGCTTTATTTGTATTTTTTAGGTGTTTGGTTTGGTTTGGTTAGGTTCGGTTCGGTTCGGCTCGGAAAATAACTTCCTGTTGTTACAGGATATGTGATCTTATTAGATCTGTGGGTATAATCTGGAGTTCTTTGTTTTCTAATTCATGGATTTACATTTACTTGCATTGTGTGTTACTGCTTATGGTGAGATAATTTTGCCATTTGAGGTGTTCTTGTTCTTTGTCTAGGTATTCTTGCTGTGGTGTGACGGTTTGGACAAACTAATCTATTTCCTGATGATGGATAGTAGCAGCGGCATTTATGTTACGCATCTACATATTGTAGTGGCACGATCCTATGATAATGGACGGCATACCGAGGTCCTGTCACGACGTCCCCATGAATATACTCCAATCTTGTGTAGCCATGGGTTTGTAGGAAGAAACGGGAACTTCAAGTGATAGCATCACTGTAATCTAAACCACCAGTTAGTCTTCTACCATACTTAACTAGCCATCAAGTCAATCTCTATCATACCCACCGGTCTAAGTTTTACATTCCGGTGACCCTACCCCTCTCATTATCACGTGACATACTCCGTCTTCATAGCTCCTTTCAAGTAACACAGCAGTCAGTACAAATCATTGGCTTCTGTGCGACTCCATCGAGAACAGTGTTACATGTTGCCACTCGAGTTTACGGTACATACCACAACAGAACTATCAGCACGAGATGACTAGCGGGTTAACTCACTTCGCTGTAAGTTAATCGTGATAAAGGCCCAGTGTTGCTGTAGGAGCAGCTACTCGGTTTATTTGTTCATTAAACTTTATGTCTACACTGTTGCGTAGGATGTGTCTAGATGAGTTACTCAATGCTTTGTTTGGAGATTTCTATATTGGATTTCTGCGATACTAGAAATTGAAGGGTTCTGTCACACAAAGTGCATTCTAGGTCACGTGAAATACGAGCTGAATCATACAGACCAGTAAATACTTGTTGAGATCTTCTTGGATGGTGACTCTTGACAAGCGGGGTTGCAACGTGTGGACATTGTCTGGTATATCACCAAATCTACGTAGTGAAATCTAAGCAGAAGTTGGTTCATCATTCAATCAGACTCTCCAAAATATAATCCTGGCTACCATCTTTACATCCATACCCCTCAAATGTTCAAAAATGTGACACTGAAGGCCCAAAGTCGGGATATAATATGTGCTTTATCATTTAAAGATGCTGCCGGAGAAGCAAGTTATTCCTTCATGAATAGACAGCAACAGGTTCCCATACTAACATCGTTAGGCCCCTCCAGTCGACAACCAACATGAGCCCTGTCAAGAGGTAATGCGTCGTCAAAGTCGGAAGTAAGCTCGTCAAATACGCAGCTGTTAGCTATAGATGGGGCTCTGGTGACCTAAACATGCTCACCAAAGAGAACGAAACTTCATTTTTAAAGCCAGGTTTCTTATCTCTGAAACAATGTCCAGAACCCTATACAACTGCATAGAGCTAGCTCAATATCTAGGTATCCCATACATCTGGATCGACCACTCCTGTATAATCCAAAGCCACCACTTTGAAAAGGATGAACAAATGGACGCTATGGGGGACATATACTCATAGTCATACCTTACCATGATATGTGCCGTTTCAACGGGTATCAACCCTAGTCTCCCGGGATGCTCTCAAACTTCGTGGCATGTTGAGTGTCCGACTGTTTTATATCATCATTGTATTAGGTCATAAAGACTACCGTTGGATGGGAATTGTTGTGTGGGTTAGTTGAATTCGATGACGATGCTTTTGGAGATGTATATTGGAAGAGGGTTATCGGTGCCGATGGATAGACTTAACGCGGTTGTTGGTCTTTACACTCAAGAAAGCAAAAGTCGGTCTACAAAGCATTCTGCGGAGAGCGGTGGGACAACAACTTATTTCCAGCTCTAACAACTATCATACATTGATATCATTCCTAATTCTATTCTATTTTATGCTCTGTTACAATGAAGATGCAATCACTGTCTCTCTATAATCAGCCAGTGTCGGTTCCTCTTTTCCACCGGGGATAGTGAATCGGTAACGCCCGGGACTCCAATAAGTCCCCATGGCATAGCAAGTGGCCCCACCACCGATAATCTCAACTTCATCTCCGACAACTACGCCTGAAGCTCCGATCCAGAAAGGCCTTTCGGTAGCACCGCATATCGCCTCGTCACGAAGCACGGTTATGGAAAGACCAGTGCCAGCCTCGCTGACGAGGAGGATCTCGGAGGCTGATGGGACGAGTGCTTCGCCTAGAACACCGCCGATTACCAAGGGACCTGACCGTGTCTGGAGGACTAAGGCGCCAAATCGGGGGAGAAGACCCGGGCACTCAACGGGGGTGAACTCGAGAGTTGGGGTATCCTCGAGGGAAGACAACTTCCAAGTCCACGCGTCAGAGTCAACGGTACCATGAGCTGTGATTCCACCGGCAAGGAACCCAGTGGTTGTTGAGAACGAAGCAAAAACGGCGCCGAATCGAGGCGGTGGAGGAGAGATAAGTGATACCTCAGTCCAAACTGGGGCCGAGGAAGACAAGTCAATAATATACGCATGTGGACTTATCGATAGCGCGTCACTCTTGCCACCGTGGATAAGAAGATGGTCACCCAACGACACGGCCGAGTGCCGGTACAGTGGCTTGGGAAGATCAGGGAGAGCCTTCCAGCCCGTAGGAGTGAGGATATGAGCGGAAGCGATCGCACGGGATGGAGACGTACGACCACCGGTTAAAACGGTACCCAATGGTGTCTGTGTAGTCGTCGCGCAAGTACGGGGGGACGGTGCGTTGACTGGGGCTGAGCTAGGTCCGTAGACATCAATTGTAGGCGTTCTAGAGTTAACACCTTGACCCAGAAGTGAAAGCGTAGTTTTTGAGTCTAAGGAGATAGCAGAGCCGTGGTGTCGGTGGCATTGCATATCTGGCGCTGGAGAGAAGATAGTCTTGATAGGAACGGAGGCCGTGTCATCCTTCTCAACGTCGAAACCTGGACGTGGAGATCCTTGGTTTGGCACGGGAGCTACGTTGGATGCACTGACGAGTACGTAGTGTGTGCCAAACACAGCGAGTTCTTCCCATTCATCAAAAGGTTCAATGGAGTCTAAAGATTGTCTGAGTTCGGAAGATGTGAGGGCCGCGTTACTCCATGCCTGCCAGAGATTCTGGGCACGTACATTCTTCCAGCCGAGACTATTGAATCTAGCTTCCTGTGCGGAGAGGGTAGGATACTTATGTACCGAATGTAACGTGGCAGACCGCTTATTGAAATGGAAAAGCATGTTATGCGCAAAAGGGTGATTTTCGCCGTCGGGGAGAAGTTGTTCGAGGAGAGTGAACTCGGCTGAGGGTAGGGTCGAAGCCCAGTTGATGACTGCATCAGCTGATAATGTGTCCATGTATGTGATTGAGACTTCGGCGACAAATAGGACGTGTGAGGTGGGGAGATCTGCTAGGCTGTGAACTAGGGATTGTACACGAGGCAGATCACGGAGGTCACAGGCTATTTGGGCGTATTTAGGTGATGAGAGTAGGATACCCGTCTTTTGAGCAGCATCATACTTGTAATCATCCCCAAGAAGTTCAGCCAACTGGGGAATCCCCGTGACGATAGTTGCCTTCTTTTGCATCATGTCGGGATAATCAATATCAATGAACAATGCACCCTCGTCGCTGGAACTCTCACCCCATCCACATAGTTCCGCGTATCTCTCTTTAAACTGCCATGGCAGAACATCGCTACCACAACCGAGGTTCACAATGACCTTTCTTCTACCATCTTCGGACGGCTTGGCGAGAAACGCAGCGATGGAGGCTTCGATGGCGTGGAGACGGAACCAGTAGCCACGGTTGACCAGTGGAGACCGCCGGATTGTCTTGGGGACGAAGTGGGTGAAGAAGTGCGGGTTAGGAAAGTATAAGTTCTCAACACTTCGTTTGGAAGTGATACTTTCACTGTTTGTCTAGGAATCGTTAGAACATGCATGCTTACTTCATCATGCAGGTGGACTTACACCCTGGATTAACTGATCAATCAAGTCCTTCTTTTTCTCCGCCGGAGTACGCGTATCAACAACCGCATTCTTCTCGGCTTTCCCGGCTTTATCCTTTTTCCCCGGCATCTTGAATACTCTACTTTCTATATCCCACTCACCAACTTTTTCCGTCGTCATCCCAGGTAACACAAGCGATTTCTGCACATTTGCAAATAGCGGGGTTATTCATTAAAGCCCCTATGACGTATTTAGCCCACAAAGTAAACCCTGAATTTATCCGCCCAAGCTCACTAGCTCTCTCTCTAGGGTTTATCTAAATCCACCTCTTTGCGACGGGAACGGGACGAACGGGAAGATTAATGCTTGCATTTAGATTCACATAATTCATCATCAAATCGTCACTTAGTATTTCTTGCCCTACTTATTATCGCTAGGGTTACGTCGGGATTATCGCGATCAGTAACGTCATTGCCGGGTCCCTATTTCATCTCTTCTTCTCCTTTTTTGACAAGGGCGCATCATTGATCGCATCGTCATCCCATTATGGCGCTATCGGAGTCGCAGAGTCTGAACTTTATTACCTTTAACCAGGACCACAGTTGTCTGGCTGTTGGTGGGTTTGCTTGTTCAAGGGAAACTTGCGCGTGTGCTGATTGATTATAGGTACCAAGAAGGGATTTCGCATTTACCATACCGAGCCGTTTGCAAAGATCTTTGCTAGCAATGAGGGGAACATCAGCATCATTGGGATGTTATTCTCTACATCTCTGGTGGCGTTGATTATGTCCCCACGTCATATGATGATTCAGAATACCAAGGTGGGTGTTCTCCGCCAAGCGCACTCGTCGTACCAAGCCCCTCTAACCCCTCTCTTCCGATAGCGCGCCTCCGTCATCTGCGAACTCACATTCCCATCGGCGGTTCTAGCGGTTCGTATGAACCGCAAGCGCCTCGCTGTGGTCCTCGAAAATGAAATATACATCTACGACATTTCCAACATGGCCCTCCTTCATACCATCGCTACATCTCCCAACCCGCTTGCCATCGCTGCTCTTTCGCCTTCTTCCGATTCTCCGTATCTCGTCTATCCGATGCCCAAGTCTCGTCTCGACAATAACCGCCCTTCCCATGCCCCACCACCATCTACCCCAGGCTACGTCCCACCTACATCCGGTGAGGTGCTCATCTTTGATACCGTGGGGCTGAAGGCAGTTAACGTCATCGAGGCGCATAAGGCGCCGTTGAGTTGTGTAGCTTTGAGTGCTAATGGGACCATGTTGGCTACTGCTTCGGAAACAGGGACTATTATCCGAGTTTTCAGCGTTCCGAATGGACAGAAAATCGCCCAATTCCGTCGTGGAACGTACCCCTCTACCATTTACAGTATGAGTTTCAATCAGAGCGCAACTCTTCTTTGTGTTTCCAGCACCACAGACACTGTACACATCTTCCGTCTTGCCTCGGGAACTGGTCCCGTAGTTGCCGGTGCCCAAGCCGAAATAGAATCTCCAGGTCGTGGCCGCTCCCGCTCAAAGTCGTCACTTGAGAACCCTATCTTCGACGACCCCGAGTCTAGCAACAAATCCGATAAACCCAGTGGCGCCCTCGGAAGTATCCTCCGTCGTAGCTCCGTCATAATGAAGTCCTCGGTGGCCGCCTATCTCCCCAACACAGTCACCGAGATGTGGGAACCTGCCCGTGACTTCGCTTTCATTAAGATCCCTCGGTCTAAGAACCCCAGTACTTCAGCGGGTCTAAGAAGTGTTGTGGCTATGAGCAGTAGTAGCCCGCAGGTCATGGTTGTGACTAGTGATGGCAGCTTCTATGTCTTCAATATTGACATGGAGATGGGTGGAGAGGGACACCTTGTGCGGCAGTTTAGCATTTTGGATGAGGATGATGATCCTAATGGGCGTTTGTCTCCCGCGTATTGAGAGGTTTGTTTAGCGATTGTTTTTTGTTGGAGAAGTACAGACTCCATCTTTGTCCCGGCTAACTTGATGGCCTTGTGGAATTATACCCCTCATTCTTTTGATTTGTTATGGAACTTGTTTAGCTGGTTTGTGGCGTTTGATATTTGGTTTAAATTGATTTGTTTTTATATACTGTGGATATTTGTTCTGTAGTCGTGTCTGTATCGTGGTGCTATGATCCTAGGGCTCTGTGGCCCATTCTATTTCTTCTTCATGGCCGCCTGTATGAATGTTAGGACAACTATCCATCAGTCATCTGATTTGAATGGCTTACCAAATAACAGTCCTTTAATTTAAGAAACTCATCTGCACATTTGTTCTTATGCACGGAGTTAAACTCTACAGCTATGCATTTCCCATACACGGTAGCCTATTTCGAAATGTCAGACTCTTTTCCAATCTAGCCAATGTTAAACCATACCTGTGGAACACATTGGCTAATGGCAGACGCCATCTTTTGGGCTGGTCTTGTTTTTGTCATTGATCTTATGTTTATGGCATGTCGTCAATTGTCTTGTAAACCACTCTTTACCTCCAATCTCCCCTTCTAATGCCTGTGACATCATTGTGTAGGGTTGCATAGGGTTCGCCATGCCCATCAGGGTAGATCTTCTCTCATTCACCCTCTACACTCATCTGAACCGTACATGATAAATTCCGTCTGTATGCACACTCAAACCACAGGATTTAGTTCCTCTACCACCGGACGGTGCATATGCAACATTAAGGGTTGAATTGTTTACCAACACGTCGTCCATTCATTAACGTCACGCCCCTCATTAGCAATCAACACCCCTGCCTCGACTACCCAAAATGTTTCACCGATAAGCACAGAATAATTTGCCGATAAGAGCCCTCTATTCTTCCCTCACCTAAAATCTTAAAAGAACTTGGGCAGTCGTGAAAAATTGCCCCTCCATATGAATTCATACCCAATCAGATTTGGCATGTGCATATGATAAGTGGGGCATACTTACCTCTAAGTTGAGAAAGAACTCTCGTCAGTTCAAGTTTAGAGCATTTGGTAATCTCAAAGCCAGGCGGCCATCGTCTAGAAAGCTTCTATAAAATATAGCTAGTCCAAAAGTATCTATAGCATAGACATGCGTACCTTCCAACCACATCTCAGAGATTTCAATGCCAAATCCAGTAAACTTAGAATGTCTCCAGCGGCCAGGGCGACTCTTTAGGCCCGGTCTGAGCCTGTTAGGGTGAAAGTTTTTCAAGCGGCTTCCCCTCTTTGGCCCGTTCCTTCACCTAACAGCCAGACATAGCTGTATTTTTTTCCCGGGGGGGGCCTTCTACTGTTACTTACTTGAGCCCCGCCCCGTTTTGAAAAACTTCTCTTCCTCGTCCTCTTCTTCTTCTTCTCTTCTTGATTCTCTCTCGTCAGGAATCTCCTCTCTTTGCCCTGTCATTCACCGTTCGGGTTTCATTCTCTTTACTTTCTTTGATCAATAGTTGAGGTCGGGAGTCCTCATCGTTGTTCATAACCAAAACTTTAGCTAAGAACAGAACTTCAGTGTTTCTTTCTTGCTTCTTCAAGTCTCGCTAGCCGAGCCCATTTCAAAAACTAAAAACACCAAAACACCAATCACCATGTCTTCCGTCAAGGTTCTCGGTGAGCTTATGAACAAGCTCACCATCTCCAAGGAGGCTTCGGAGATCAAGGAGGCTTCCGCTTCCCTTGCTTCCTTCCTCAACGGTCGCATCGAGGACGATGTCCCCCAGAAGTGAGTTTGGCCCCATCCACCATACAGTCTATCCTTCATCCAAACAAACGTGTTGGCTGTCAGTAAAGCCTCGCGACATTGAAAAGCATCAGCCTGTATCACGCAGTTGATGTCTCATATGTCAGCTCACACTACACGTCGACAAGCGTCAACCACTATTTCACATTGATGTCATTGATACGAGGGGTACTTTGGTGACGTTTCACGATGCCGCAAAGCCTCACAAATTTACCCCGCCAAAGTCATCAACCACCCTGGCCTAGATACACTTTTTTCACCCTGGGCCTATTGGCCCATCTACAGGGGTCACTTTAACCAGCCATGTTCGGTTATGCTAACAATTATCACCTGCAGGACCATTGCCGACCTCGAGAAGGGTCTGGCCGCCAAGAAGGACGCGGCTGCCCGCGAGAAGGCCCTGATTGCCATTGAGGCCATTGCCCGCCACTCTGAGATCTCTGCTCACGTTGACCCCTTCCTGGTCGCTCTTCTTCCCGCCGTCCTTAACGCCGTCGGTGACAAGGTTGCTGCCGTCAAGGATGCTGCCACTGCCGCTGCTATTGCCATCGCTGAGGCCATCAACCCCAACGCCGTCAAGATCGTTCTTCCCGCTCTTGGTAACTCTCTGGTCAACGCCCAGAAGTGGCAGGAGAAGATGGTCGCCCTGGACTTCCTCGACATTCTGGTCCGCACTGCCCCTACCCAGATGTCCGTCCGTGTCCCCGACCTCATCCCCGTCGTCTCCGAGTCCATGTGGGACACCAAGAAGGAGGTCAAGGACCGCGCCTACAAGACCATGGAGGTTCTTTGCTCCCTGATTGTCAACCGTGATATTGAGAAGTTCATTCCCGAGCTGATCAAGTGTATCGCCAAGCCCGAGAACGTCCCCGAGACTGTTCACCTTCTGGGTGCCACCACCTTCGTCACTGAGGTCCAGGAGCCCACTCTTGCCCTTATGGTTCCCCTGCTGGATCGTGGTCTCGTCGAGCGTGAGACTGCTATCAAGCGTAAGTCCGCTGTCATTATCGACAACATGTGCAAGCTGGTCGACGACCCGAACGTCGTTGCCGCTTTCTTGCCCAAGATGATGCCCGGTCTCCAGAAGAACTTCGAGAACCTTGCTGATCCCGAGGCTCGTGAGAAGACCCGCCAGGCTCTTGACACCCTTACCCGTGTTGGTGACGTCAAGGACGGCAAGATCCCCGAGCCCCGTGCCGACGGTGCCCTCAACATCGTCAGCCCCAAGGTCGAGGCTATCATCGGCGCCAAGGCTGCCAAGTTCGAGAACGTCGTCAAGTACATCTCTGCCATCTCCGGTCAGCTTATTGACGAGAAGGTTACCGAGTCCCTCATCTGGGCTGAGAACCTGAAGCCCTACGTCGCTGTCATTGTTGGCGAGGATGAGGCTGCTGCCACCGTCGAGGCCCTCCGCAAGGGTACTTCTCCCGCTATTGGTGCTGGTGCCGACGCTGAGGAGGACGATGAGGAGGGTGAGGATCTGTGCAACTGCACTTTCTCGCTCGCCTACGGTGCTAAGATTCTTCTTAACCAGACCCACCTTCGTCTTAAGCGTGGTCAGCGCTACGGTCTTTGCGGTCCCAACGGTTCCGGCAAGTCCACCCTCATGCGTGCCATCAACAACGAGCAGGTTGAGGGTTTCCCCAAGCAGTCCGAGGTCAAGACCGTCTTCGTCGAGCACGACCTGGACTCTGCTGACACTGAGATGACCACCATTGAGTGGACCATGAAGAAGCTTGAGGAGGCCAAGGTCACCACCACCAAGGAGGATGTCATCAAGCAGCTTACCGAGTTCGGCTTCACCGAGCAGATGATTACTGGTGAGATTTCCGCCCTTTCTGGTGGTTGGAAGATGAAGCTGGCTCTGTGCCGTGCCGTCTTCGAGGCTCCCGATATTCTGCTTCTTGACGAGCCTACCAACCATTTGGATGTGAAGAACGTTAAGTGGCTCGAGGACTACCTCTGCAACTCTCCTTGCACTTCGATCATTGTCTCTCACGACTCTGGTTTCCTTGACAATGTCTGCCAGCACATTATCCACTACGAGCGCTTCAAGCTTAAGCGTTACCGTGGTAACCTGGCTGAGTTCGTCAAGAAGTGCCCCTCTGCCAAGTCTTACTACGAGCTCGGCGCCTCTGAGATCGAGTTCCGCTTCCCCGAGCCCGGTTTCCTTGAGGGTGTCAAGACCAAGGCCAAGGCCATTCTTCGTGCTACCAAGATGTCGTTCCAGTACCCCGGTACCTCGAAGCCCCAGATTTCGGACATTTCTTTCCAGTGCTCCCTGGGTTCCCGTATTGCCGTCATCGGTCCCAACGGTGCTGGTAAGTCGACTCTGATCAACGTCCTTACCGGTGAGCTCATCCCTACCCAGGGTGAGATCTACCAGCACGAGAACATCCGTATTGCTTACATTAAGCAGCACGCTTTCGCTCACATTGATAACCACTTGGACAAGACTCCCTCTGAGTACATCCAGTGGCGTTTCCAGACTGGTGAGGATCGCGAGACCATGGACCGTGCCAACAAGATTGTCACTGAGGCTGATGAGCAGGCCATGAACAAGATCTTCAAGGTCGAGGGTACTATGCGTCGTGTCATTGGCATTAACGCCCGCAGAAAGTTCAAGAACTCGTACGAGTACGAGTGTTCGTTCGCTCTGGGTGAGAACATTGGCATGAAGTCTGAGCGCTGGGTTCCCATGATGTCTGCTGACAACGCCTGGATTCCCCGTTCGGAGCTCATGGCTTCTCACCAGAAGATGGTTGCTGATGTCGATATGAAGGAGGCCCTTGCCTCTGGTCAGTTCCGTCCCCTGGTCCGTAAGGAGATTGAGGCTCACTGCGCCAACTTCGGTCTGGATGCCGAGCTTGTTTCTCACTCCCGCATGAAGGGTCTGTCCGGTGGTCAGCGTGTCAAGGTCGTCCTTGCCGCCTGCTCGTGGCAGCGTCCTCACTTGATCGTTCTTGATGAGCCTACCAACTATCTTGATCGTGACTCTCTCGGTGCCCTGTCTAAGGCTCTTAAGTCTTTCGAGGGTGGTGTCATTATCATTACTCACTCTGCTGAGTTCACCAAGAACATCACTGAGGAGGTCTGGGCCGTCATGGACGGTAAGATGACTCCCTCTGGTCACAACTGGGTCCAGGGCCAGGGTGCTGGTCCCCGTCTCAAGGCTGACGATGGTGAGGAGGAGGAGAAGTTTGATGCCATGGGTAACAAGATTGCTTCCACCAAGAAGAAGGCCAAGCTTACTTCCAGCGAGGCCCGCAAGAAGAAGAAGGAGCGCATGGCCCGCCGCAAGCGTGGTGAGGAGGTGTTCTCTGATGAGGATGACCTGTAAACTATTGCATAATGCATTTTTGTGTTTTACGGGGTATCTCTGCTATTGAGAATACTTTTTTTTCTTTTCCTTGTTGTTCTTGAGTGTTTTCTTGTCTCTGGTTCCGGCTGCTGCGTTCTGTCTTTTTCCTTGTTTGAGTGTGAGCGGAGCCGACTCCCAAGCGCTGGGATTTGGGATGAGGGTGTGAGATTATTTGGGAAGGAGAAAGGTTTTGTTGGTAGTTTTGATATTTTGGGAGTGTTGTTTTTTAGTAAAAAGTGTTTTTTGGTTTACGATGTAAATTTGTTTTTTTATTTTGAAGTGAAGTGAATTTGTATGTCTGTATGTTTGAGGTATGACAAGGTGCAAGGTCTTGATAGTGGTTGAGGTATGACGTTGTTAAAAAAGCTAGGGCCCCACTTTTGGGAGATGGAATTATCTATGTAGTGGTAGTAATAGTTTTGTTTTTTTTTGTTTTTTTTCTTGGTTTTAGATTGAGCAGTGTTTTTATGTGGTTTAAAGATAATTGAAGTGATTGATTTGGTTTTGTTAATTTTCTATTTGTGTCTTTATTTTTTTCTATATGGTTTGTTTTAATGTACAGCCTCGTGGATCAGGCTAGCGATATTGACGGATCCTAATAGATAGTTACGATTTCTACTATGCAAGGAGGGTTTCATCATCTCGACAAATCATAAGGCGACGCGACACCACGAGAAGAATAAACACGACAAAGATAGACAGTCGCCACTGCGACTACAAGCGCAAGCAGGTGCAGCGACGAAATGCTATTGGCGACTAGTGAGCTTCTCTCCCCTCAGGAGATTCGTCACGTAGCTTCGCAGAATACATGTCTTCAAAGCCATTTACAAGACCTCGAACGACTCCTTAGTCACACGACAAATCCGAATTTACAAGTTCCTACGCGATATAAGTCGGCTAGTGTAGAAGATCTAGTCGGGCTGGTACGCGATACGCAGAAGGCTATGGCGTATCTGTATGAGCAGATACCGGTGTATCTTACGGAGGGGACGGAACCGCCGTTTATGGGGGTTAAGGAACGGGATGTTCTGAGGAGAGTGGGGGAGTTTTTGAGACATTTGACGGGGTTTTCGAGGGCTTTGGGAGTTACGCTTGGAAAGGGGGAGGTTAAGAAGGTTCATGATGCACAGGGTGATGTGCTGGATTTGGTTGGTGGTCGGGTTCCGGGGAGTTTTACGGTTGTTGGGGAGGTGGAGGCGGGAGATTCGGAATGTTTCTTGCCGAGTGTGCCGGGGGCGAAGAAGGGATTGGAGACGGGGGATCGATTTGAGTGGAGGTTGAAAGAGAAGGATGATGATCATGAGGGGGTAGCGAGGACTGATGATATGGAGGTTGAGGAACAAAGTGAAGTGACAACTTCATACACTGGTACTAGTGATAGCCAGTCTATCGTGGTTCCAGATTATGAAGATGAAACAGTATATCTTGTTCCATCAGACTTGTTAGAATGTAGTCAGTACATCCCCGGGAAAGCACCGCTATCTCCACCTCCTTCAGATCCTCTGGACTTTATCGCGGGGTCTGACGAAGATGAGGAAGATGATGGGTTGATGTTATCTGATGCAGCTACAAAGACACTTACAAAGGTCGCTGAGGAACGAGCTCTAGCTGAGGCGTTGGCTAGGAAAGCTCAGGATCTGGAGAAGAGACAAAAAGGGATTCTTCGACCTGCTAGGGCAGCGTTATTCAAGGAAGAAGCACTTGCTTTGGCGGCAGAGACACAAAAGGGTCTTATCAGTGGTGCTTTGTTACCTGTTAATGGACCCGAGGCACCATTGACTGGGCACGACTTCGCTACGTTGGTGAAGCCACGGGCTTGGTTGAATGATGCGATTGTTGATGCGTCATTAGCATGGCTTGATAGATTTGCCAATCTACGTAGTGGAGCGACGAATTATCCTAAATCGGAGAATCGGTCGGTTCTTATCATGGGGAGTTTCTTCTTTTCTAATCTGGTGAAGAATGGAGGGAAGAATACAGAGAGAGGATTAAAGAGGAAAGGAGTTACGAAGGAAGGGTTTGCAAAGTTGGAGACTGTTGTGGTGCCGGTTTGTAAGAATTCGCATTGGACTTTGTTGGTGATTCAACCGTTGGCGAAGAGAATTACACATATGGATAGTATGAATCCTCGAGGGTCCCCGAATATGCTTATGACGGTGCGCAATTGGCTTAGGAATTTACTTGGGGAGGAATACGTAGAAGCGGAATGGGAACAGATCAGTATTGAGGCACCTGTTCAAGATAATGGGTATGATTGTGGAGTATTCACCATTATGAATGCGGTTTCATTGGTCCTGGGCTGTGAACCTGGAAGTGTCTATCAAGCTGATGAAATGCGCATGCATAGATGGAATATCGCGGCTATGTTGGTCAATGGTGGCTTTTCTGGCGAATTTGACTTGGGGAGATTATAGATTTTGGTTATTTGGCGTTGTTAGGGTTACTTCATGAATGACGTTTTTTCTTTCTTTTTTTATTGTGAGGGGATTACGTGCGTGGTTAATGAATGTCATGATGAGTTACAGGGAAGAAGTGACTAATCAGGGTTTATCATGGGACATGTGATTAGACAAAAGAATCCGGGGAACTTTATCTTTCTTCGCGAGTTCGCGTTTTTTTGACATGGAGAATTGATGGATTGGGAAATGTTGTAATACCGGGTGGTTATGGAGATTTCTATATAGTGAGACAAGCGTGGATATTAACGGGTGGGAGATTAGATTTTTTTTACCGCTTTGACAATGTTTTATATTGTGTTCGTTGGTTTGTGGATTGGTAGTTATGGTATGCTATGGTATACTATGATATGCCATTCATAATGGATAGACAAACAAATATGTACCGAACGGAGATATGACGGTTATTATATCTTGCATCTCCGAGATCTCACGGGTGATTAAGACGTCGTTATATACAGAAACCCCGCTTTATCATTCTGTCACGGTCTGTGTGAGGGACTAGGTTGAGGTAAGGACGGTATGTATTGTATAATGTATCATGGTTACGTGTGGAAACTACATTGACAAGGCACGTGTTCATGGCCGACGGCATGGCTTNATCTTGCATCTCCGAGATCTCATGGGTGATTAAGACGTCGTTATATACAGAAACCCCGCTTTATCATTCTGTCACGGTCTGTGTGAGGAACTAGGTTGAGGTAAGGACGGTACATATGTATTGTATAATGTATCATGGTTACGTGTGAAAACTACATTGACAAGGCACGTGTTCATGGCCGACGGCATGGCTTGAATGAAACGGGGCGATATTTTTTTTTCGTTTTAAAAGACTTATTTCCAAGGTGGGTTCGGTTCGAGGGACGGGCGGACGGGATCCAGCCTGAGTTTTCAGTCCCGTTGTCATTTTGTTGACGTCTATGTAGCACCTGTGTATGTACTGACTGACGATACTCAAGGAAACTAGCTCATAACACATGCATACCAAAAAAGACATTCTAGGAACCTTCCAAGCCCCTTCCATGGAATCCATGACATCCATCAAGTCATCTATACAACCAGAATCCTTTTTTCGCCACCGCCGTTAGCGTCAAGGAAAGGGCAAGGTCCATATGTATATATGGAAAACCTAAGAAAAAAAATCAAAGATCGGTGAACGAATTCAATCCAATTCATCAGTCTTACTTCGTAGACGCCGTCAGCGTCAGTGTGAAAATTCTGTTTTCTTGGCTTGGTTATTGCCAAGGTTTGGTCTGGATTGTTGGTTGGTGCGTTTTTTGTCGTATGGTTTTGGGTAGGTGAGGAGGAAAGAGGAAGGGACGGGGGAAAGAAAAGAAAGAGGTGATTTTGGGTGGGAAAGTTCCTTGTGAATGATGGACATTTCTTGATGCGGAAAGTTCATATGGGTTCCTTTCAGTAAGTCTCTAAGACATTACGGAGTAACGGACGTATCTTCTTTATAAATAACATTTTAAAAGCGACAAGCCGAGATTCTTTTCTAGGTATTCTGAACCGCCTTTTTTTTTCTCTTTTCATAATAGATAACATAAGAAAAGACGGGGATCCTCTTCTAGTTAAACCAGGATGTCATGGACCGTCAGGGTATTGAGAAATTGCCGGAGGCCTTTTTAGAATGGCTTAATTAGGTATTTATCTCTAGTGTACTCTCCACCAACAAAGAAACGAAGGAAAGAAGAAGGAAAAAAAAAAAAGCTAAAGGAATCGTCTGTTTAAAGGGGACTTGGTATCCTTTTCATTGAAGAATCGTGGATATCGAAAAATCTATCATTCTTATTTCCAGTTTTTTTTGAAGAAATCAAATCAACAATATGACGAAACCTTCCCTTCTCGACGTTCTTCATAATCGTGCGCAGGCACCATATACATTACCCTCGTTAATGAGATATCTAGAAACAACACATTGTCTAGAGACTCTCGAATTCTCACTTGCCGCTTCACAATATCAACTATCCTACACCCGCACATTACAACGGTCTTCCGGGTCCTTTACAAACCGGGACATTGTACATCTCACAGGTGCTTGGGAACGGCTACTAGAACGCCACATCCGACCCTACGCACCCCGCGAAATCAACATCTCCTGCCCCGTCAAAGAACGAGTCCTCGCCATCTCCACCTCCACCGGCCCCCCACACCCCTCAACCCTCGAAGAAATCATCCGCGTTGTCCACGAGTTAATGAATGATTCGGTCTTTCCACAATGGATAGCTACCTTTGACGACCCCGTGACTCCTACTTCTGCGTCTTCGGGGACTTTTGATATGGCGAGGGGGAGAGGAAGTCCCCCGGGGACACATTTACAAATGGCGACGCCGCAACGAAGTGCAGAGTCCTCGGTGGAAAGGGATAGAGAAGTTCGGGAGGTTCCGATGGTGCCGAGGGATGGAGAGATTGTCACGCCGCCTGCTACACCGCCGATTGGTGGGTGGCGGAAGATGGGGGTTCGACTTGGATTGGCGGGAGGAAAGAAGTGACGTGGATAGTTGTGCATTTTATGAGATATGTCTTTGTCTTTGTTTTTTAGGTTTTGATTTTCTTGGGATGGATAGGTAGGATACGGAACTACCATAAAATAAACCAACATTCACTACATTTCTCGTCTGACAAAAACCCTCTAACCCGTGACATCACCATTCTTCTTCTTCTTCTTTCGTTCCATGTACATACACTCGTTCCTACCAATTCCCGCCCTTAAGGCAGCGGCCATCCCATGTTCATAGTCAGGAACCCTTAAAAGAGCGGCGAACTATTCTATCCATCCATTCAAACCCAAACTAACTGACACTGACACTTCAAATCCCGATTACCGCCTTGTTAAAGAAAAAAGAAAATCCGGTAGTTCAATCGACGGGAATAACGATACAAGTACCGTCAACATCCGTCGGCACTGTCCGAACTTTGTGGGGTGAGGGTTTTTTTTTTTACTTTTTTTTTCTGCTTCTTTTTTTCATTGGATTGTTGGAGGAAGATGACCTTACCGATTAGGTTTCTCCACATGACGGGTAACCCGATATTCACTCAACCTCTCCTTTTTTAGATAGTTAGGGTTATTATCTTGTTCCTGAAAATCAATTCCATTCTTATAATACAGACATCATCTCATTCACGTTCAAACTCCAACAATCAAAATGATCTAAAGAAATCTATTATTGTATAATAATAACCCATCCCATTCCATCCGAAATTCCAAAATCCATAATCTACAAAATAAAACAATCCCGAAAGAAGAAAAAAAACGCTACCAAACCCACACCAACGCCATACAGACAGACATTCCCAAAATCAAAACACTCAAACAACAACGCTAGTCATCTTAACAGCCTCAGCACTAGCAGCAGCAAGCTTACCAGCCTCAACCTCCTTCCGAGTAGAGTTCAACAAATCCTTAGGAAGACCCATTGACCCAAGGAACTTGACAGTATCCTTCCACTCAACCTCCCGTCTGTTAGCATCCCACTTAAGCTCATCACTCATGATATCAATCACCTGAGGAAGAGCCTCAAGCGCCGCCTTGGCATTAAGGAAGGAAAGACGCGTACGACGGGCAAGAACGTCCACAGCGGTCTGGGCATACTCAGAACGAACGGCATAACGGACCTCGCCGTCAACAAAGGGGTGAAGAGCCGAGATACGCTCACCGTGAACGGGCCAGCGACGGTTAGTAGGCTTGCAGAGCTGAGCGACAGCCCAGGCACGGTCACCGTAGTTCTCGGCAAGGTGCTTGGCGACATCAGTCTCCAGACCAAAGTTCTGAATCAGGGGAATGAAAAGAGTGTGGGAGAAACCATGGGCACCGACAAGACGGACAGAGTGAGTCTGGCACTTGCCGTCAAGGTGGGCCGCGTCATCAACGGCGTCAGTTCCAGAAATGCGAGGAGCCTTCTCAATAGCAGCCGTGGGAAGGTTGAAGTGCTTAATGGTGGCGTCGACGCAGTCCTCGGCCATCTGGCGGTAGGTAGTCCACTTACCACCGGCGCAGGTAACAAGACCAGATGCCGAGATATCAACCAGGTGGTTACGGACAAGAGACTCAGTGTTCTTGGCCTTGGGGTCCTTCACAAGAGGACGGATACCAGACCACGCTGCCAAAACATCGTCACGTCCAACGTGGACATCGGGACCAAGGTAGCCACTGACCTCCTTCAGAATCCACTCAATAGCCTGCTCCTGCGCAACTGGCGCAGCCTCAATTGAGCAAGGATCGTCGGTCGTTCCGGCGATGGTGTGTCCCTGCCAAGGAAGGAAGAAGACAACACGGCCGTCTGAAGTAGAGGGGTCAATGAGACCAAGGTTCTTGGGGCAGAAGTATCCAGGGAGAATGACGTGGACACCGGACGAAGGAGAAACAATGTCGCGAACAGAGGGCTCATCCATGGACCGAATCGCGTCGGAGAAGGGACCAGTGCAGTTGACGATAGACTTGGCGCGAATGGTAATAGGCTCGGGCTTCTCACCGTTGAGTTCGGCTACCTTGTCGACAACAGTGGCACCAATAAGCTTGCCAGACTCGTCCTTGAGCAGGCTGGTAACCTCAGTGTGGTTAGCCACGGTAGCGCCGTAGAGAACCGAAGTCATGGCCAGGGAAACGTTCATGCGGGAATCGTTGTGCGCACCATCGTAGTAAACGAGAGCGCCAACCAGGTCCTTGCTGTTGAGCATGGGGAAAGCCTCAATGGCCTTGGAACGGGTAAGGAAGTAGGAACTCTCGATACCCTCGGAACCAGCGAGAAGATCGTACATCTTGGTACCAGCCCAGAAGTAAGGAGCCTTCCACCAGCTGGTAAGAGGCAACATGATGGGAAGCCATGAGGACAGATGAGGGGCCGTCTGTAAAAAGTACTTGCGCTCCTTCAGAGCTTCACATACAAGCTCGTACTGTGAGTAATCAAGGTTCCAGAAAGCCTTCTCAAGGTAACGAACACCACCGTGAACCAGCTTGGTAGACTTAGAAGAGGTACCCGAAGAGAAATCGTCACGCTCAACCATGGCGACCTTGAGACCACGGGTAACTGCATCAAGGGCGACACCAGCACCAGTAGCACCACCACCAATGATCAGCATGTCGTACTCAGCATTAGGATCGGTACCGTCCATGACGGCCTTGCCACGAGCCCGGAGCTCGGCAAGCTGCTCAGTGCGCGTCTTGACGCGGGGGAACTTGGGAATCTGGAGGTTGCCCTTGGAGTCATAGACGGGAGGAACAACGGCAGGACCGTGGCCTGGAATGTTTTGTGGCTTGACGGTCCAGTATAGAGCGCCAGCGCCAACAACACCGGCGGCCGAGGTCATCGCAATGCGACGGAAGGCGGTGCGGGAACGGAGTATTTGAGACATGGTGAAAATGTGAATGTGAATGTGAAATGTGGATGAGATGGGTAGTAGATCGGAGCTTGTGTAAGATGCAACTGGGATAGACTATGTATCACAGAGCAATTCGGTTTGCTAACAGTAACAAATGACGTTAGCGGGGGACAATGAAAGGATGGTTTATGGTAGCAATGAATATGCAATGCAGCAACAGTTGGCGCAAAGAGACGACAATGCAGGACGCGCTGCAGATTGTAAAAAAAGATGATTGAGGAAAGTTGAATGTAATTCCGCAGAGAGAAAAGAGAAGAGACAAAAGAGACGAGGAGACGGGGTCTATTTGAATGAATTATGTGGGCAGACTGCAAAGTCCTTTGAATGTGTGTGTGTGTGGTGTGTGTTGGTCACGAGCAAGGCCCAGACCAGAATCGGAGCTTTCGAGCTGGGAACTGGGGGACTTGAAAGGGATGTCTGCCGTTACAATGCGGGGAGGTAGTAAATTAGCAAGCTTACAGTTGAATTCGTTGGTTGGTTAACACCACTCCAAAAAGCAAATGTTGCAACCTGAGGACTGCAAACTTTTTTTTTCAATCTTGAAAGGGTGAAAGTCACGAGAGGGATCTTCACTAGATCACCTAAAAAAGATCGTCGTCACGATGAGGCGGAATTGGGATTTCACTCGCTAGTAAAGCGGGTTCACAAAGCACAAGAGAGCGAGAAAAGAGGAGAAAATAAGGTGCCGAAAGAGCCTCGACTGATTGATAGTGGAGTGGGGGGGGATACTTGAAATATTAAACAGCTTAACAGGGCTGAATGAATAACGACAATGATGGATATGATTTGTGAAAATTTCTTTACTGGATTTTTAGTTTTTTTCATACAGGAAACCACCTTCTTATAGAAATAACTACATCCTATGTTTCAATCAAGCAAGAACTTCCACAACCCAAAAAGGTTCATGGGCTTCCTAAAACGGAGCAAGTTTCTCACAAGAGAGAGAGCTCCAACGGTTTCCGCCACAGCGTGGAATTTTGCCCCCTTTGGAACACGGCCAGGTTGGTTAATAGGTTTCACGGGTTCCCGTAGGTATAGTGGTTGACGCCTCCGTATGTATTGTATGTATGTACATACGCCAGTCTCACCATGTTTGAATGGACGTGTGTGCGCCAACGCCGGATTGTTTCGAGGGGATCCGTCCGAGCTCCGTGAGATGAGGGCGGCTGAGCTATGCTGGATTGAGGGGCGTCTAGATTACAGGATGATCTTTGGAGCTTAGAGAAATGGAGAAGGTTTGGTTCCGCGGCTAGTAGGGTAGGATGGACTTTTTTTGGAATGTTGTTGGTGGACTAAAGGTATAATCTCGAACACTCACAAATGAACCGCGGCTTAAACATGTGAATATCTAAAGTGAAAAAAGTAAAAAGCTCCTTCAATCCAATTCAGTCCGTCTAAACGCACGCACGCACGGAAGCCTGCAAAGAACACTTAAACCATCAAACAAGCCAGCTATATTTCCCAATCGAGCAGCTCCTATCCATCAAAGCACCCCCGAAGCTCCATGCCAAGCTCCGTGTTGCGGCGCTGTAATCCGTACAAGCTTCCACTCAACTACCAGAATCCAGAACTAGGGATCCTCGCGCTACGCCGCTTGTCGCACATCTGTTTAAGGAGCAAATTTCACATTTATTGAGACCCCAGTTTGGAGGTCACATGGCCAGTTGGGTCATGTGGACAGAGAAAATTGACTGCACAGGTAAATCAGATTAATAGTATGTAGTAGACCGGGATTCAACTGATTTTGATGTGGATGTTGATAGGGTTTAGAGGGTTAGACGGGATTGTGTTGTTACTTTTGATGTGGTTGCCACTGACAAGGCTTGTTTCTAACACGGTTTTTTTGTTCGCATGTGTATACTTGGCTGGAGTTGCACTACAAGTCATGTGCCCATTTACATACAAGTTGGCCTCAAATATAGACAACGTAACATCATTCCGCCTGGTTGGTAAACAATGAAACAAAGGGGGTCATTGAAATGGCACAGTTAGTCACAAACCAAGTTAGCAACTCATGTTCATCAGAAACGAAACAACCCCACGTCACGCCCCATCCATGATTTCCTTTTCCCCGGATTCTAGATGATGTTTGAAATCTGGGGAAGAAGAAGGGGAAAAAGGTCTATGCTCAGCGAACAAAACGCGAACAATATCTAATAGAGGAGGTGGTTCTGTCGGACTTTGATTGGTTTCAATGGTTCTGTATTTAGGAATGGAATGCATCCATGAGNTGTGTTGTGAATGGGATTCCTTATCCCCTCAACGACAGATGGGGCGATTCTGTCTTGAGTCCGATGGGAAAGGCATCTCAAAACCTCAAAGGTACCATTCCGAGGGTATTAAGGAAGAAGGTTGTAATAGTAGTAGTAGACCGGGATTCAATTGATTTTGATGTGGATTTTAGTAGGGTTTAGAGGGTTAGGCGGGATTGTGTTGTTACTTTTGATGTGGTTGCCACTGACAAGGCTTGTTTCTAACACGTTTTTTGTTCGCATGTGTATACTTGGCTGGAGTTGCACTACAAGTCATGTGCCCATTTACATACAAGTTGGCCTCAAATATAGACAACGTAACAT
>JSUI01006507.1:533-13551 GCA_000833645.1 Huntiella omanensis | reverse complement strand
CCCATCTAAAGCAACTTCAAGCCCCCCGTAATCTGATCCACCAAACTCCTCGGCGCCGGGCCAACGCCCAAAACCGTCAAACTCCCACTCTCAATCTGCGTGCGTCCAGCATCTTGAACGACTTGCGCAACAACACCAAGAGATCTAGCAATACCCATGAGCTCCATCAGCTCGTCTTCAGACTTCACTTGTAGAGCAATCTTGGCTTGGCCGAGGGTTTCCCATTTCCGGAGAATCTTGGATTCCGTTGAGAGGGGAGACTTGGAGGCGAGACGGGTGAGGGTTTTGTAGCAGGCGAGGGNTGGTTTCAATGGTTCTGTATTTAGGAATGGAATGCATCCATGAGGATGGAGATGACAGTGTCACTGCGTTGCACAATGAATGGATTCGTAAGAGAAAAGAGAGGCTTATTTGGTTCTTGAGTAGAGATAACCTAACTCGGTTGATATCGTTTGTCCGACCGTTGACAGGTATACACAGGTTCACACATGTACGCCCAAATTACATTCTTCAACCCTTTATAAATCACCCAGAAAGCTCTATCAATCTATGTACACCATCTATGTTCATCACCATCATCATCATCATAACCCCACCCATCTAAAGCAACTTCAAGCCCCCCGTAATCTGATCCACCAAACTCCTCGGCGCCGGGCCAACGCCCAAAACCGTCAAACTCCCACTCTCAATCTGCGTGCGTCCAGCATCTTGAACGACCTGCGCAACAACACCTAGAGATCTAGCAACACCCATGAGCTCCATGAGCTCGTCTTCAGACTTCACTTGTAGAGCAATCTTGGCTTGGCCGAGTGTTTCCCATTTCCGGAGGATCTTGGATTCCGTTGAGAGGGGGGACTTGGAGGCGAGACGGGTGAGGGTTTTGTAGCAGGCGAGGGTGGCGTGGCCACATTGGGCGGCTATTTTACCTGTGAGAGGGTTAGTATTGTATTGTATGTTGTGAGAATTCACGGTGAAGAAAACGTACCCTTAGTCATACCCAAATCAGTCCGCACAACAAGAACCAGCTTACACTCCTCGCTAACATCTTTACCCTCCTCCTCAACCTTACTTCTACCCTGGCCCTTCACAAGGCCATCACGAGCATCAGCATCCACGCCGTTGGTCCAGTTGGGCGCATGGTCGAGAATCAAGTCATCATCCACATCGCTCTCATCGGTTTCCACAGGGTCATGTAAATTCCGACGACGCTCCTCGACAAGAGCGGGAGAAATAAAGTATCCACGGATGGAGTAGATACCAAACATGAACCCCGTGACAAAGGTCACGAAGGAGGTGCCGAGGACTACGGCGGTGTTGTAGAGGTGTTCGTTGGTATCCGTGTTTGTAGGCATTTTTAACGGGTGTGTTCTGTCTTTTTTGGAATTGTCGAGAACCGGCGATTGAGGATGTCGAATCGCGTGGTCGTATTGTCGATACACAGCTGAGTAGGTAAACCGTGATGACGTTTGCATGCCAGGTTTTGATTAAAAAGCGGGAATGTAGTTAGGGTTTATGCAATGGTGTTGGCCAAGGAACCCTTGTGTGAACATCGTCATACGAGAACCCTTATCTGGTGGTAGGATATTGGATTCGGCGTCTTACAAGATGTGCATATAAGGTTGGGCATATCTTAAGTGTTTTGGTCACCTTTGTTCCTTCGATTTGTAACAGAATGGCGGAGGTTATAGCTATTAGTGGATGTTCATCATCTGGCAAGACGACTGTCGCCCGGTTACTTCGGGACTTGTTCCCTTTTTCCTTCATATTACATGAAGATGACTTTTACAAAGAAGAAGAAGCGTAAGTAAATCACCCAAAATGTTTTATATATAACTAACATATCCTAGTCTTCCCATGTCCCATGGCTTCCGTGACTGGGACTGTCTTGAGGCTATCGACATAGAAGCTATGAAGAAAGCACTTAATCATATCAGATCAACCGGCACATTTCCCGTACGTAGTCGTCACCTTATCCGTCAGAATCTTAATATCTAACCAACAATACAGCCCACGGTAGATTCAAAGGAAGATCAAAACTCAGTAGGCAAAAATCCAACAACCCCCTCTGGTCTCTCAACCTGTCAAAAGAGAGCTAGTGAATGGCTTTCATCACCTACTGGTCAAAAGTTTGTTGCATCAGGTCGTCGTGTTTGCTTCTTTGATGGATTCCTTCTATTCACGCCGGGGTTATCTTGCTTGGANATCTTAATATCTAACCAACAATACAGCCCACGGTAGATTCAAAGGAAGATCAAAACTCAGTAGGCAAAAATCCAACAACCCCCTCTGGTCTCTCAACCTGTCAAAAGAGAGCTAGTGAATGGCTTTCGTCACCTACTGGTCAAAAGTTTGTTGCATCAGGTCGTCGTGTTTGCTTCTTCGACGGGTTCCTTCTATTCACGCCGGGGTTATCTTGCTTGGAATCTGAGATGGATTTGAAGTTGTTTTTGAGAGTTTCGAAAGATAAGGCCGTCCAAAGACGGGAGAACCGTGATGGATATGTTACTATGGAAGGCTTCTGGGTTGATCCGCCTGGTTATGTGGAGAAGGTGGTTTGGCCTAACTATGTTGATACACATAAGTGGTTATTCCAAGATGGTGATGTTGAAGGAACGGTTGATGAGGCTGTTGCATTGGCACATGGAATTCAAGCTAAACCAGAAGGAGACATGGACGGGACTTTGGCATGGGCTTTAGAACGTATCATTGAGCACCTAGAATCTCTAGTCTAAGTATATAGACATACTGTCTTCCTAATTTTGTTTGATATCCAGTTCCGGGAAAACCTCAGGTAGAACCTTCTCATAGATCCCCTCATTATCCTTCAACGTAAGGAAAAGAATCCGTTCAAAGAAATATCCTCCATCCTCCGTCTCATCATTCGATAAAACAGACTTAACAGCTTCAGCAGCCACTCTCGCCGCATCCTCCTTCGGATATCTAAAGACTCCGGTCCCCATACAAGGAAAAGCCACAGTCTTACACCCATTTTCCCTAGCAACCCTCAAACTCTCAACATACGTCTTTCTCAAAAGAAACTCCGCCCGGTCCGCATCCATCATATTGTACCTGGGACCAACAGCATGAATAACCTTTTTACACGGCAAGTTACCCGCCCCGGTAATCTTCGCCTGACCAGCCGAAGCACCCCCCAGCTTCAGACACTCGCGGTATAGAGCTGACCCAGCGGCACTATGGATTGCGCCGTCAACACCGCTACCACCGATGAGTTTTTCGTTGGCGGCGTTGACGATGGCGTCGACTTTCATGGTGGTGATGTCGACGCCGTGGACGTGGGAAATCCGGTGAGTTACGGAGGAGATGGTCGGGGGAAGTCCGTGCTGCTGGGAGAGAGCGGGGTATTCTGTGACACGGTGAGAGACCATTTTGATGACTTGAAATTTGGAAGGGTGGGGGATTGAATGAAATTGTTTGAGTTGTAGAGTTCTGAGCGGAATTGAAAAATGGGGAGGCATTGATTGGGATTATATACAAGAACAATTCAAGTCTCCGGGTGTTGAAATCATTGGATTATATTAATCGCCGGAGCTATTCGTAGCTCGAAATGTCATTGTGTTTTGTTGGTAGTTGCTCCTTCAATTGGTCGATGCTTAATTTGGGTTAGGCGAATATACACAACAGGATTGTTCAAATACAGAAAATGAAGTTACAACACAACGGAGGATTTTCTACATACATCATTGGACTGTTGTCAGCAGAACAAAGAGCTTTTTATGGATACCAATTTACAAAACGGAAAATACATTTCTATGGATGTACGACATTCTAGATCCATAGAGTCGGGCCGTATGCGAATCCTTAAAAACTAAAATTTATCAAAATACAAAAAGACATGTAAAGATCCAATAGCAGGATATCAATCATAGTTTATGTACCCGAGAAGGATCAAAGTACAGAAAAGACATTATTACACCACTCCAGAACTTGACGTCACGAGTTTCTAGAACACTCTGATATCAAGGGTAAATGTACCCGCCAATTTTAGAATACATCTTTGTATAGCGTATAGTGTCGCTCGTTAACAAAATGTCACGATTGGGTATATCTCCTCAGTAAGTTGTATTCTAGTAACGGCGTTGAAACAGATGTATAGAGGATTTCTAAAACCACCAACGTCCTAGCCTTGATCTTCTTTGTTCCCTCTTCACTTTAGTAAAGCCTTTTGGAGAAAGGCAAATAACGTTCATGATTTCATTCCAACATGGTAATACACCGCTACAATGATCATGACGTAGTATTGGCCTCAAGTCCGGTGATTTCGAGGCGGTCAACTACCCCGCTTTCAAGAACGAGACAGGCTAGTCGGTATACTTGAAATGACAAAAACATGAATGTAATCACAATGAAGGGTCACCAACGAAAGGGAACATGAGACATTTCTTAGGTGTAAATCTATTTACATCTTCAAGATATTATCATCTACATACCTTACTCGGTACTCCCATCCCGCGTCAACTTCAAAATCAAAGCCTTAAGCTCCGCAACCTCCTCCGCCAACTTCTTAACCTCCAAAACAGCAGGTTCCTCTTCAACGTTACTCTTCGTACAATCCACCAAGTTAGTCCACCCTTCAGCTTCCATATCAAGCTCATCACTAATCTGTTCCCACTCATGAACAACATCATCGTCTTCCTCTCCGCGCAACCGGTTATGCGTGACGACGTTAGCAGCACGAGTCTCAAACCAGGCTGCGACGAATAGAACGGGACTATACACGATGGCCATGACGATGTCATTGAGTAGTTCAAAGTTCTTTTTGGACATCCACCATTCTGTGAGGGCGGCGACGACTATTTCGATGAGGTTGAGAGGAGGGATGTATACGTTCTCGTCCGGGGCACGAACGAATTGCATGGTCTTTTGGGAAAATAACGCGAGGAACTCGTCATTGGCGTTCTCGTAGATGTCAGAGTAGGCAGATCCGTACAGGGCAATGAGGATGTTAAGGAGAATCACCATCACCATGAAGGAAAACATGTAGTAGAGGATAAGCCCAAAAGGCGGTGCAAAGTTATCGAAACCGTCAAACTCGGGTGATCCCATGACACCGTTGGCCATGGCCTTGATGATGAAGAATAAGTCGTCGGCTTCAAGATCATCAGCCATGTCTAGACCAATGAAGGCTTGAAGGAATCCAATGATAACAACAGTTAACAGGGCGAAAAAGATAAGCGACTCTTTCATCATGACCTTGAGAACAACGAGCATAGCACCGAAAAACCGGAAGGAGTCTAGGTAGAGCAGCAGTCTACTCCAGAACATCGGAGCGGAAAATGCGAGAAAGTTGTAGCTTAGACGAGAGTAGTATTCCCGTAGACCACTTGTATCGTCAATACGGTGGGAAAGACCAATAAGTCTAAGCACGAACGAGACGATCAAGATGCCATATAGCGAACTGTTAAAGGCGTTCCAGAAACCAAGGATATGGTAACCGGCCTTCCAGAACTTGACAATTTCATCAACAACGTAACCCAAGGTAAAAACGTAAAGCAGAATTTCAGCTCCATCAAAGCTACCAGCTGGGTTAATCGAGTTGATAGCCATAGTGTACAAAGCCAGGTAAACAAGCGAAAAGACCAACTGTGTGGCATTCTGGTAGATAGGCGCTCGCATACGATCCGGGTCCATGTGTACTATGAATCGGTTATCCGCCTTTTGCGCATAGTCTACAAACCGACTCGGGTCGTTCTCATCTTGAACTAACCATCCTTTCCAAAGGTATGCGATACACTTTTGGTAACCACTGCTGCAAATGACGCGGACGGCGTGTAAATCGACTGCCTTCTCAATTACATTGACAGGTACCGTTGGTTCACCATCGACAACCACAGAGTACCGTCGAAGAAGCACAGCGTGGAGGAGATATGACAGGTCCTCTTCCTCCTCAATTAGGTGCTTGGCAATGACCTCGCAAGCTGAAGCACGTAGCTTATGCAGGTCGGCATCCCATAGTTCAACAATAGCCTGGTGGGAGAACCACTGACGACAAACAAGTAAAGCATAAACGACGCAAGCGCCATATTGTTCACCACCAGCCTTCTTTGCTGCAGAAACAACTTTGGCTGTGATAATCGTGCTGTGTGGCCGGACAACTTCCTCTGGTTTCAGTTCACAGGGAATACATTGTTCAATAAGATAGCGCAACCGAAGCGCCGTCTTAGTTACGTCTAACGGGGGATAGTCATTCAGTGTATCCTCATGACGGAATTGGGGAAGAACTTGCGACGAGTTAGTTTAGTTTATCAGAAATGGGAGGAAATAGCTCACGCGACTGATGTTCTTGACTTAACCAGCTCTCATTGGAAGTGACGAGAGCAGGATCACTAGGTGATAGACCCAGAAGAGATAAAAGTGTCCAACGACCCATTATATTTCTTTAGACCAAGAATCTTGGGGAAAAAAGAAGAGACAAATTCAGAATCAATGCATCGGAAACGACACAAACAAAAGGGAATCAAGGTGGCAAGAAACGAGCTTCGGCCTCCTCTCTCAAATGCCAGTTTCATCCGCTGCTAACCTGATTTAGAAGTCTACTTCATTATTGTCAAATCCTTGTTCAGCTGTCTATGTAGCTACTCTTGCAGGGAGTGATGTGAAAGAGGCGACTTTTCAAAGAACGGGAGTAAAAGTTGCCTCAATTTACCGTGTTGTACAGTGGTGGTCGTATAATAGGTGGGTATTACGCTACATTGCCCTTGTCTGTTGGACAGTACGACTATCATGACGTAGCTAGATTGACAGGCGAATTTATATGCGTAGGGGTTGAGTCGTACCAAAATGGATATAATGTGTACATATTTGTCTATCAGATGTCATAGGATTTACAGTTTGAAAATTGCTAAGCACTTAATTGAATTGGGAATCTGACTGGTAACTTACATTACCGAGAGCCTGACGATTCCAGTAAGCTGGGCGAACCTANCTCAATTTACCGTGTTGTACAGTAGTGGTCGTATAATAGGTGGGTATTACGCTACATTGCCCTTGTCTGTTTGACAGTACGACTGCCATGACGTAGCTAGATTGACAGGCGAATTTATATGCGTAGGGGTTTAGTCGTACCAAAATGGATATGATGGGTACATATTTGTCTATCAGATGTCATAGGATTTACAGTTTGAAAATGGCTAAGCACTTAATTGAATTGGGAATCTGACTGGTAACTTACATTGCCGAGAGCCTGACGATTCCGGTAAGCTGGGCGAACCTATGCGCATACAGGCGTAGATGAACATGCAACATAGATGACTAAGCAAGCATTATCGATAAGGTATTTGACGAAATTCAACCCAATAATGTTCACTTCAAGCTCTCCATCTCAACTTCATCCCATCTCGACAAACAAAACATCCAGCCATGTCACAATCTTCTCGATTCACACCATCCCAATCTACCCCGGTACCCACCGACATAAGCGCCTCAGCCAACGTCGGTCTCGTCGAACTCTCCGACTTCCGTAAACGTCGCACCGAACTCCACGAATCACGCGTCCGCGAAGCCCGCGAATCACTTCTCGGAAATCCCTCTATAAAAACTGATGATGGCGCATCCTCCACGAATGATACTCCCACGGATAAAAAGAGTGAAAAGATCAAGAAGAAGAGGAAGGGCGGTGTGAAGGTTTCTTTGTCGTTTGGTGATGACGATGAAGAGGAGGATCTGGCGCCGGTTGTGAAGAAGAAGAAGAAGGTTGCTGTAGAAGAGGGTGGGGATGGTGATGCGACGAAGAAGGTTGTGGCGAATTCGTCGGTTCTTGCGCCAAAGATCAAGACGAAATCAACACTTGCCCGGGAAGCAGCCGAACGCGACTCTTTGCGCCGGGAATTCCTCGCTCTTCAAGAATCTGTTAAAAACACGGAAATTGCTTTGCCTTTTGTCTTCTATGACGGCACTGATATCCCCGGTGGGGTAGTCCGTGTACGTAAAGGGGATTACTCGTGGGTATTCCTTGACAAGAGCCGGAAAGTTGGCGCGGATATGGGAGTTGGCGGTGTTGGAAGTCGTAAAGAGTGGGCTAGAGTTGGTGTTGATGATTTGATTTTGGTGAGAAATGGGATTATCATACCACATCATTTTGATTTTTATTATTTTGTGGTTAATAAGACCTTAGGGCCGAATGGGAAGAGGTTGTTTGATTTTAGTGATAAAGCACCTGAGAAGACTGGTGATGCCACTGAGGAGATTGTTCCAGTGAAGGGGGGGTTGCAGGTTAAGGGGGCAGACGACGGTATTGCGAAGCCTGTACTTCCGGATATCTCGACATTGGAGGGCTTCAAAGATGACCCTTCACAAACAAAAGTCATGGATCGTCGATGGTACGAACGTAACAAACACATCTACCCCGCTAGCACTTGGCAGGAATTCGACCCTGAGGTAGATTATACACGCAACATCAAACGTGATCAAGGAGGAAACGCCTTTTTTTATTCATAGAGGAGAAACGGGGGGTATCTAAAGCAAGCAACTAATGATATATAATGATAATGAACTTTTATTTTTTGTCTTCCACAACCCGTCACCATAAGAATCCACGCAAGGAAAAATATATCACACCCAGGACAATCCACCCTGGCCAGAAAACCACAATGCAAATTTCTCGACCGTGACCCAGAACAAGAGCTGTGAACTCGCGGTCAATGTTCTTCCGGAGACGACGGAGCCGAAGACGCACGCGAGATAAGAGGGGCGAGTGGCTTTCGAGGAGAGTGAGGCCGGCGCGAAAAACACTTAGACTGATCGATAAGGGGATGTTGATAAGAGATAGGAGAGCGAAAAGAATTGTTTGGACTGGTGAGGCTGTTGATTGTGCAGATGGCGTTGTTGGTGTCGGAGACACTTGGCCGTGGACGGGCGTGGAGTATATGTATTGGACTGTCGACATTTTGGTTTAGTTGTGGTGATGAAAAAGTAGATACAAAGGATACATGTAAAACGTAGATATGCACGGATATATGTCGTCAGCGCAACTTGAGCCGCACGGAATAGAATGGAATCGCGGGAGTTATGTACGTATGGCCAGGGTTGTGGGGACTTGGCAGGTGGACCGTCGGCAAGTGGGAATTGAAATCCGGAAAGAGTAATGAGTGAAGGAATTACAGCACCACTGAAATTAAGCGATTCTAAATGAGACAAATATATGTGAATACCTTTGTTTTTGTTGGCCAGTTTCGTTTTTCGAGAGATTTTCTGAAGGTATGNATGTAAAATGTAGATATGCACGGATATATGTCGTCAGCGCAACTTGAGCTGCACGGAATAGAATGGAATCGCGGGAGTTATGTATGTACATACGTACGGCCAGGGTTATGGGGACTTGGCAGGTGGACCGTCGGCAAGTGGGAATGGAAATCCGGAAAGAGTAATGAGTGAAGGAATTACAACACCACTGAAATTAAGCGATTCTAAATGAGACAAATATGTGTGAATACCTTTGTTTTTGTTGGCCAGTTTCGTTTTTCGAGAGATTTTCTGAAGGTATGGGACTTACAAGGACTTATAAAGACGGCATCCTTTGATCCACATAGTCTACATACTGCAGTTCTATGATTCTGGGCGGACCCACGCGGTCTGCACGTTGCCACTTTATTGACTACAACAAATCTATGTATGAGCGGTTTTTGGTAATTTTTATCACGCCGTTGTGGAATGGAACACCAACAATCCAACATGTGAATCTAGCCCGTCTTGTCTTTCGGCGTGCGCCGTTTAAGACGATCGGTTGGCCGCTAGTGGGGCATACACGTTGTGCCGCGGCCCTTGTCATTGGTCAAGTGGGGCATTAGGGATATACCCTTTCGTTGACCGGATCTTAAGATACTCGTTCTAAAGGAATAAAAGGATTATGTCTTTACTGGGATTTTAACCGATGTTCGCTTAATTACATATGTACATACATACAAACCGAAGGACAAAAGGGTGAAACCCTAACCTCGGCTATTTCACAAGATAGCAGCGTAAATCGTGACCCCCACAACCCAAGAAGCGCTCCTCTAACGCCGCCGGTCAAACACAAACCCCGACATGAGCCTACACGAACAACCCGAACCTCGTCACTCCAAACGCACCCCTCTCCGCCACCCTGAAACGCAAAAGATCACCAAATACGACCTCCCTCTCCCTACCAATACAGCCTTCCCCACCAGCGTCCACAGTTCGTCGTTGCATGGGCCGCTGTGCATGGTATGTAGATCATCAAAAACGGCCTTTGTTCATCCGCGCTTTACATATGTATGTATGTACATTCGGGGGCTTTTTTCGTCGGTTGCAGGCTGATTCTCCGGCTGGCATGTACCGATCTTCGGTTTGTGACGAGGATAGAGGGTGGTGCCCCTTGGGTCGTGGACAAACATCGTATAGTAGCCTCGGCAAATACAGANATTTTTATCACGCCGTTGTGGAATGGAACACCAACAATCCAACATGTGAATCTAGCCCGTCTTGTCTTTCGGCGTGCGCCGTTTAAGACGATCGGTTGGCCGCTAGTGGGGCATACACGTTGTGCCGTGGCCCTTGTCATTGGTCAAGTGGGGTATTAGGGATATACCCTTTCATTGACCAGATCCCAAGCTATTCGTTTTAGAGGAATACTAGGATTATGTGTTTACTGAGATTTTAACCGATGTTCGCTTAATTACATATGTAAATACAACTCGAAGGACAAAAGGGTAAAACCCTAAACTCGGCTATTTCACANCCTTGGGTCGTGGACAAACATCGTATAGTAGCCTCGGCAAATACAGATCCGTGCAAGTCGGAAATTCGCCCCATATACGGACTTCAACACACAGAAACGTTACCTCACAACATCTAAAGGATCCATCTGGCACTGTTACATCTAAAAAAAGTTATGATTTACATACATCCATCGTGAAGAATCCCAATTCACTAAGCCACTACTAAAATACATGCGCTGTCGCATCACCCGACCTGCAGGATCCACTTACATACATATACCCTACCCAAAAATCTACCAAAAAAGAAAAAAATGAAACGTCACGAGCAGGGTTTGAACCTGCGCGGCCGAAGCCATGAGATAACATGATCGGTTGATTCAAGTCTCACCCATTAACCACTCTGGCATCGTGACTTGTTCTTGTTACTGGGACGAAACATAACAGCTTATAAGGGAACGTTTCTGCGGCCGGATTTCGGATTCCAGAAATAATGCAGGAACAAGTAGAGTTTGTAGGTCCCTAGAGACAAAAAACAGTCAACCAATCAATGGTAATCCCGAAATGTTTGTTCCTACTACTCGCCTTGGGATTGATTGTTCATTCGTCCGAGACAAAAAACAGTCAACCAATCAATGGTAATCCCGAAATGTTTGTTCCTACTACTCGCCTTGGGATTGATTGTTCATTCGTCCGAGACAAAAAAACTACCACAAGTTTGATGATATTCCAAGCCGAGGCTACTACGCTCATGAGGCATCTATTTTCAACCCTTGTGAGGGACATTGTTTGCGCAGGCGGCACAGACAGAACATGAATTGAGATGTCGCTTTTGTGAAACACATAAACGAGGCCACAATACGACTGGATGGTAACCAGCCATTCGACATTCAGTTTTGTTCGCCACCTATATTCAACCATTATGTGGAAACTACTTAGGAAGGACCTTTTGTTGTCGATATTTCCTACAGGCAGCAAGAAAAGACCCATATGATGTCATGAGGTGAGGGAGACGGCACTGCCGTTGCCAAGGGTTGCGGCCGAGCACTAACAGCTCATACAATGGAAACGCTACTAGGCCGAGTTATTGGGCTGATTTTCTTCCATCCATCCCGTGCTAAAAAAAGGTTTGCGTTAAAATAGCTGACCAGACCAGATCTAAAAAGTACCCATGACACATGAACTTTGGAGGCGAAGCTGGGACCATTTTACTGCTCTTCTGTGAACACTTGGTGCAAGAATGTTGAGTTGCCCTTATGNAAACGCTACTAGGCCGAGTTATTGGGCTGATTTTCTTCCATCCATCCCGTGCTAAAAAAAGGTTTGCGTTAAAATAGCTGACCAGACCAGATCTAAAAAGTACCCATGACACATGAACATTGGAGGCGAAGCTGGGACCATTTCACTGCTCTTCCATAAACACTTGGTGCAAGAATGTTGAGTTGCCCTTATGAATTTGGTCATGTTAAGTTTGCCGATGGCTACCCACACAGACTTGCCAAGTCGGAATACGAATAAACCCCTATCCAAAATGCGCGCGGACGTGGGCACGTGTTGGAAACTAGTTGGGGAAGAAGACGGCTGGAATATCACTGATGTTCTGAAGAACCCAAGACATACATACACATGTAGCAAAAGTGACGTGGGTGGTGCCATTCGACTGTCGATCCAACCGGATTTCGTTTCTAACGGTGAGAGGTGGATTGTCCGTTACGATGTCATGGCGGAAGCAGAATCTCGTATTACATGGGGGACCTGAGTAACAAAGCTGGGAAGAGGCCGGGGTCAGTGAGGACTCGTTTGGTATGGCTGGGATTGTATGGATATTTGCTGATATCGTTGATTTGGTATGCAAAAGGATCTGGGAGAGAACCCGCTCCTGGTCAACTTTATTGAGACGACGGAAGAGGCTGAGAAGAATCTGTACACTTGGTAGCTGTCAGGTTGTATAGCCTGGAGCTATATTCCAAATGAATTTGCACAATGCCGTATAATTATTGTCCGTCGCGGCCTCGTACCGAACCTTGATTTCCGCTAGCAAACTCTGCTGAGAATTCAAGACATCGTTATATCCTAATATAGTTCTTATTCGTAGATCAGATAATCCTCTAACTCTAAAGGGTTCTAGAGTCTACTTTGTCCATAGAAGTCAACATCAGGCCAACGCCAGCACAGCACAGCCCTGCCGTTCAATGCCTCCTGCCGGGCTCTAACCTAACGGGTCCAAGCACATGAACAACCCCAAACCATAGAGTTACTATACACCCCCTCCCCGCCCCTTTTCTGTGTTTCTGTACCCGGTTAAACTCTATCGGCACAGTAACACT